>JALIZH010017335.1:42500-223281 GCA_030522465.1 Rhipicephalus appendiculatus | reverse complement strand
GAACTTCACGATTAGCTCGCGTTTCCGGAGCCACTCTCGGAGTCGGAGCAGCGTTGTATTCATGTCCTACAAACGTTCAATAGAGAGAGAAAAAAAAGTTTCACCGCAAGAGCGAAGCAATAATTGCGATAGCAACAAATTGTAATGTTATAACGAAGTGAGGCTGGCAGCTAACTCTCTTGGATCCGGTATCGCGCAACTCTACAAAACGCTGGTGGAAGATAAAACGGCCGCTCCAGGGAGAAATGCTCATTTCGCATAGTCTCTTCGCGTTGAGAGCGCAGCACGTAGAAGGGTATACGAGCCGCCCGCTGATGGCTTCCGAGATGGCGCGCGCGCCAGCGATGGCAATTGCGCCCGTAAAATCAAAGTTCACATTTGCTGCTTGAGCGACCCCCCCCTCCTGCCCGCGTCGTTTCATGCTCGTTAAAGACGGGCAGGGCATTTCTTCTCTGCTTGACCATTCGACAGCAGGTCCAACACACAGGGGGATGTTATCACGTGCGCCCTCCGAGCGACGGAGATCGTTTGATCTTGGCTTCAGCAGCGCTCGTGGCACCCGCTCGCGTGCTTTTATCTGAGGGTAGAACTTACGATGCGCTGGGGGGATGTTATCAACGTGGACTTCAGATGGAACATCACTGCAAAAACTCGTCGAGTGTCCAAATAATTGCTATCGCAATAATAACGCAGTTTTTTACCGTTAAATAAATGTTTTGGGTGAGCTCTGCCTTCACTTCCCCTTTTGTTTAATTTGTGCATTTCTTTCTGGAATTTTCGCGCTGAAACTGCATATAACGAAAACCTGTTTATAACGAATTTTTTCGGGAATTTGTCAATTTCGTTATATCCGGCTTTAACTGTAGCAACATGAAAGTGTTTTTTTTTTTTGCTAGGTTGATGTAGCGCTGGCGGGGTGGTGTTTCATAGTTGTCTTTTCAAGAATGAGGCAATGCAGGTGCCGAATTTTATTTGTGTACATGATCTGGTGCAACCAAAGTGTTGCCACCAATACTTTACACGTGAAAGGCAAAGATGCTGTTTCCTCAGCCTCTCCTCCTCTTTCAACTTCTGTGGAAGCCGCCCAAATGATGTGGCAGACAAACGTGTGCTCCCTTCAAGTCCAGAGTACCAAATCCGCCTTGTAGACGTCAATACTGCATATAAGAACATCTGAAATTTTGGACGCTAAAAATCTTCGGCGTTTGATTTTTCTAACTTCCTGCCCAAATTTCACACCAAGGCAGCATTAATTGAGCCCCCACTTCTGCCACATCTATCATCTCCATGTTGGAACCAGCGTTTTCTCGAGTCAACAATACATTTGCGACCGTAGCAGAGCCTGAAAGGCAGCTTTGCCGCAATAAGAGAGTGTGATGGGTTGAAGCATATTGAAAATCTGAAGGGGCCACTGCCAATCGGATGTTGACTGTATTTGTCTTTGGGACGTTCGAATAGTTCGAATAGTAAAATTCCGGTGCAAATCTAATCAAATAGCAAACACTATTGGAAAAATATTCTAAATTTCGAATATTCGCTCACCCCTAACGAAAACTCAAATTCCTCAGATGGTGTGAAGGTGGCACTTGCTTGGGGGAGGGGGGGTATCAGTAGTTTACTGTATAATTTTGGCAATAGAAAACATTCAGTGCTAGCATAATGAATGAATATTACTTACGCTGGTATGTGTTTGAACCAACAAGCAAGGCCTTCTGCAGTGTTGTCGATTTCGGTAGGAATTTTATGAGTCAGCCTTATCACAGAACCATCTGCATGATATTATTGAGCAGGGGATGGCGTGGTGGGTATCTACGAGCGGCTCCAAAAAAAATTTTGTTGGCTTTGTAAAACTTGCTGCAGCAATGCACCTACCTAGAAAAACTGCTACTTGCAGTAAAAGTGCCTCTTCTGATTGCTTTCAGTGGGCATTTATCTTCCCTAGTAGGACCAAATGTTGCCACAACGTTGAAGCAACTTTCTGAATGTGTGTGGCAACGTTGTGGCAACATTTGGTGCTTCTAGGGTTATCTTCAGAAAGTCGGGAATAGCGTCTTTTGAGTTAGGGATCATGGAGAGCAAGCTCTGTGACATCCTGAAACAAACGGCAATTTCTCGCCGATTGAGAGCACTTGCGAGGTACTAGCCTTGTTGGCGGCTTCCAGTGTCCTGAATGGCCAGATAGCTTCCGAAATAAGTCGTCTCTCGTTTTGTGTAGTCCTGCTGCCTCTACTGCTACTCACACTTGTTACTTGACACATAATAGCAACGAAAATACCAAATGGAAGGCTGGCGCACGGCATGGGTTGTCAAAATGTGTCGCTGCACCAATTGTAGAGTGCGCGATACAATGTTCTAAGGTGCTCGCATGCATGGTGTGCTCCATCTGCTCCACTGCAGGGGTAAGCAGTTCCCGCTTACCCCTCCTAACTGTTGCCAGAAATAGGGCTGCTCTGCTTTGGGAGAACTTGTGCCATCATAGCAAGCGCAACGGAACAACCACAAAAGAGACATGTTAACAGGATGGTCTCTTTCTCTTTCTTTTATCTTTGTTCCGTTCTAGTTAAAGGGTGTTGAACCAACTGTTCCAAATTTCTGCATTGAGTAGTCTGCACTGCTGCGTGTCGCAGGGCTTGAAAAATCTGTTTGCGAAAGCAGCGTGCCTCTTAACCATTTAATCACTGGCGCCAGCATGAGTTTCAGTTCATTACATCAGTGTTCCTTCTTGCAGCAGGAGTAAAGCTGAATCATATTGAAGTTGCGGATAAACACGCTTTCTTATATAGAGAGCTTCGCTGATATGTTTCTCACGAAACCGTAAGAAAAACAAAAAACAAGAGCTGTGAAACTGGAAACATTGAAAATGTAATCGTATTAGTGAACTGCATGCAACTTTATTTCAGTGCTTACACTATAAGAAATGGTGTAGCATTGCCTGGTGCATTCTCTTCTGCCCGATGAACATAAACAGTTTTTCAAGCGCCTGCAGTGCCACGTGGATCTCACCATCATCACTTGAACAGATAATCTCGATAAATGCAGTGCCACTACTGCTGACGAGAACATTGGTTCGAGCCCTTGGGGTGGTATTGTCAAGCAATCACTTTTGTGAAATTGTCGCTGTATGTGTTGGTGTCTGAGTGATGACATCCGTAGCCTGCTGTCCTCATTTAAGCCACCCGTATGGCCTAGTAAATAAGAAAATACATCCTAAGAACAGCAAACACTGCTATGAATAGCTCAGTGAAATTTTGTAGCTGTGTGCAGCACGTACGGTTACAAGCGGAGAGTGTGAAGTTACCACTTCCACCAGTGCCCTCTCTTCACACAGAGGCCCGTCTGCGGCCTCTTCGGAGCTACCGGCACTGGCTGTGTTTCATCTTAGAGCAGATTGCCAGTATTGGCTGGTAGCTGACGCAAACCAAGAGCGTAGTTTGGATCAGCTGTGCTTCTTTGCACGGGGTGCCGGTAGTGTGCTCTGTAATAGTGCGTGCTAAAATCGCACAGTAGTCACACTAGCACACACTGGAATCACATTCGGAGTGAGTGAACACGTGTCACGATGCACATCGACATTGCTTCTTGCCCCTTTGTCATCCTCCCCTGTGTAACTTCCAGCTCTGTCGTTGGGACGAGGGTAGAAAAGATCTGCTTAAAGCATGCAACAGATCCCTGTGACTCCTCTTGCACTTCACGGATTGGAAAAAGTTTTGTGGGGATCGATTCGTGAGGTGATAACAAAGATACAAAGGTCATTTGATGATTACTTGGAAAAGTTTTTCAGGACCTGTTTAAACATGTATCTTCATCTCGCTTCTTGCTGTGTAAGCGTGAAGTACCGAAATCTCGAGCAAACGCCCTGCTTCAGGAAGCTGAACTTACCGGCAAAGTGGAGGGGGAGGGCGCTTTCCTTGAATGGCACCAAATTCAAAATGGCAGGAGCAAAGTTTCCTTGCCGGAAAAAGAACCAAGTGCAGGTGCACTTCCTCAGAAGTCTTCTCACTCTCATTCATGACATGGTGCATTACGGCAGCTCTCAAACACGAGGAACACAATGGCAATATGATCAGACTCTGGGAAGCATGGCATGGAAATACCTCTGATGATGAGCAAATGCAACAGCTCTAAACTACTGACTGTGTTGTCATAGGTAAAAACTAGGGGTGTGCGAATATTTGAAATTTCGAATATTTTTCTAATAGTGTTTGCTATTCGATTAGATTTGCACCGGAATTTTACTATTCGAACGTCCCAAAGACAAATACAGTCAACGTCCGATTGAAAGTGGCCCCTTCAGATTTTCAATATGCTTCACCCCATCACATTCTCTTATTGCGGCAAAGCTGCCTTTCAGGCTCCGCTACGGTCCCAAATGTATTGACTCAAGAAAACGCTGGTTCCAACATGGAGATGATAGATGTGGCAGAGGCAGGGGCTCAATTAATGCTGTTTTAGACCTGAAATTCGGGCACGAAGTCAGAAAAATCGCATGCCGAAAATTTTTAACATCCAAAATTTCAGATGTTCTGATATATTGACGTCTGCGAGGCAGATTTGGAACTCCAGACTTGAAAGGAGCACACCCTGGTCCGCCACATCATTTGGGCTTCCACAGAAGTTGAAAGAGGAGGAGAGGCTGAGGAAATAGCATCTTTGCCTTTCACGTGTAAAGTGTTGTCGGCAACACTTTGTTTTCACCAAATCATGTACATAAGTACAATTCTGCCTCTGAATTGCCCCGTACTTGATAATACAAATATGAAACACTACCGTGCCAGCGCTTCATCAACCTAGCGAAAAGAAACACTTTCATGTTGCTATCTCATAAGATGCTTAGGAATCTGCTCCAACTTTTTTTCTGCAATTTCGCTTCGAAGTATTCGAAAAATATTCTAGAACTATTTGAGAAATATTCGAAAAATATTCGATTCGCTTCGCACCTAAAATTTTGCTATTCGCACAGCTTTAGTAAAAACTTAGAATACAAATCTCAGGGGCTATGCTTTTACTCGTGGGAGACTGAAAATTGTCGTGGGTGTCTTAGGGGTGCGTTCGCTAGGCAGGAAAAAGAATGAAATATTCCAGGCGTAGGTGCTCTGAGATCGGGCTGCTCAGCAGGATTAGGTGGGATTCAAACAGGCCAGTGTTGCATGATTGGGGTGCGTAGAAAAGAAGGGGGGGAGGGCGCACTTTCTTGGAATGGCATGAAATTTGAACTTCTTAGTGAAATTGGAGGTGCTTGCTTGGGTCAGGGGTGCTTCCTTGGATTTGTGGTAAGTGCTGTTATGGAATCACAGTCTCGCTATTTAATCTGCAAGCATCAATCAAGAGCCCTCATCAAGACATGATATTAGCGTTTATGGCAGGCTTGCCTTTTTTAAGCCCCCCTTTTTTTTTTTTCATTGCATTTTATGGGGGGTGGTGGGGGGACTCCAACGTGTGTTCTCTTAATCAGAAGAAAGAAATATTCAACAACTTCGAATAGGATATCCTTCAATTGAATAATACGTACTAATTGATTCTTATTTTAAGTATTGAATTGTAGGACGTTATTGTGGCCTAGTTCATGCTTTTGAGTGGTAAACCCTGCGTGAAAAAAATGGGGACAGATGGAAGGAACAAGCAAGACGCCATGTGGTTTCTTACTCGTTTCTTGTGTCTGTCCTTGTCTTTTTTTTTTTCACACAGTGTTAACCTCACTCAAAGGTTTGAATGTTTGTGCACCTATAGTCATCACTCACTGCTGCTTCATTTCACATTTGTGCTTAAGGTAGCAACAAGAGTAGAAGCGCAGGCGAGTTGGTTCTAGTTCATGACAGTGCTTAGCACAGCGTGTTAACATAGGAGAAAAGGACCTAGTGGAAAAGAGAGCACATTCTCAGTGCTCACATTTGTGCTTAAGGTAGCAACAAGAGTAGAAGCGCAGGCGAGTTGGTTCTAGTTCATGACAGTGCTTAGCACAGCGTGTTAGCATAGGAGAAAAGGACCTAGTGGAAAAGAGAGCACATTCTCAGTGCTTTCTTTTTCAACTCTGTGCTCTTTTTCCTGTGTTCGTGCTCTGCGCTATACACCATAACGCGCTAGAGCAAGCTTTGCCTTGGAATGTTCCTGCGCCAATGGCTTTCGTGGCTGCACACGTCATCACAGGAAACTATTTTTTGGTGCATTTTTCTGCAGATGTATGCCGACCTGCAGAAGCTGTGGCGGACATGCACACTCGGGTCCAGTTGACCGGCTTATTCATCCACCAGCTGCCGTCGGCCTCCCTAGATTTCCCCGTTTGGTGTCATCATCGCTCCCAAAGGCTGCTCCTTCAACCACAGCGCGCACGCTTTCTGTGTACAGTCATTTACGTTAATTTTTATGATTTTTTTTGCTTCCTTCGTCTCTTCACTCTTCTCATGCCTCCCGCATCATCCCCGCGAAATGTGGAAAAATTTCCCCTGGACCTGCCCTCGCGACCCCAACCTCCTGGCCTTATCCCCACTGTCATCCAGGCAAGCATCGCAGCCCTTTCGCCTAGTGGAAGCAACACCTCCATTCTTGTCCGCCCCTCGTGCGAGTTCATTTCTGAGGCAGGGCGCAAAGTAACACACTCGTGAGTGAAGGTAAAGCAAAGTAGAATCTTCGAGTCAGCACTTGACTTGCCCCGTGGAGCTTGATGTTATAGGGCTATTTGACTTGATTGTGAGCCAGCATATGCAATGCACAGACTCCATATGGTGACGGCTCCGTTCGCTCGAGTGCATGGCGTAGTCTTCCCCTGGGGATATCTTCTTGCAGAAACCAACTTGGTTCGGCCTTCCTTCCTTGCCCCATCTTGCTTGCCGTGTGTTTTTTGTGCTGCACGCTTATGATGCACCGTATTTGGTCTAGACGCGATGTGTCGAGCAGTGGTGTGCTGTGAATTTTGCGTGTATGGTTCGTGTGTTCCACGCGGTCTTTGTTGTGCAAAGACCGTAGAGCGCGATAACACTTGGAAAACGACTTGCTAGGTGTAACTTTAGTGGGTTGGTGGGTGGTCAGAATAATGTGATATAATGAAAAGAAATACAAAAGAAAGGAGGTGGTATGAATGTAATGTGATGGCGTATTTGAAACTTTTGAAACACTAAAGCCAGTTTAAGTCATCAGCACTTCTCCGTGCACTTCAGAGAAGGGACAACCTTGCTGCTTGTTTCACCACCAGTGAATGCAGATTTTGCAGAAGTGATTCTGCACTTTCAGGCAGCATCGTGGTCCTTGCGTAAGCTGGACACAACCGCGTCGTTTAGCATTTGCATCAGCGCAAGAGCAATACCGTAGCTGCCGCAAACAAAGAAACCAAGCGCAGAGGCTGTATATTAGGATGATTATTTGCCTGGGGCAACCTCTCTTTTGCAAGATAGAGCATCTAGCACAGCGCTTCACCAAAGTGACGGTCCTCGTATCCTCATTCTCACAGCCTCCAAGATTAGGCAGCCTCGCAAAGCAATTCTCAGTTATGCTGCCTTTCTCGGAGGCTACGGCTGGCTTGAGCCGGTGAATGCGCTCACCAAAGGTGTTATGTGCCCCGAAAGCGAAAGAGCACAAGCACACCAAGGGCAACCACATCCGTTTTTTTCAGCCTCCTAGTTGGCGCCTGCTTGCAACAGACTTGGTTAGATTCTCCCTGGGTGTTTGAGATCAGACGTGTGTGCCATAATTGAAGGAGGGTTTGTACATGGAGTGGTTACTGGAACAGGGCACGCAATGTATCGTTCCCCACCTCCACTCCGTTTCGAGTATGCAAGGACCAGCAAATTTCCAGTGGTCCCCCCTGCCGAAGTCGCTTCCGACACCCTGAAGATCAGTTGCCCTGCCCCGCTTTCTTCACCATGCAAATCTCCCGACCGTCCTTCCTCTCCCTCTTGCAAAGTTCTTTTTGATACGGCTATACATCAGAACTGTATTGCCATATAGACCGATTTTTACAGATACCAGCATAGAAAAAAAATATGCACGCGAACAAAAGTAAAATAATTTTGAAAATTTGAAAAGTCTTTTGCAGCGCTCTTGTGACTTCCTGTAAAAGATCAAAGGGAAGAACAAATCACATTCCCCTGGCAGTGACTACAGCATTTAGGAAATGAGCAAGGACTGTAGGCACATTGCATCGTGCAGTGCTGGGGCATGAAATTCTAAAGTAATGGTGCGTCCACTGCCATATCATTATCCAGTGCAAGCTCACTCCGTCGGAAGCCGACCGCCGACTTATTTCCGCTGTAGACTGACTTCTTGGCATTGTGAACAACATTGAAAATTGTTTATTTGCTGGAAAAAAATCCCATTCAGGTTTCAGGTTTGAGAATAATTAGGTCTATAATGGGACATCGCTTCGCGCTACTGGCAATTCATTCCTCATACGGAATGGGTTTGACATTATTTTGCCACTGATCGCATTACTGTGGTCCGTCACATAACATCTCACCATTCGACTCTTTTTAGTGGCTGCTTAACGCCAGTTTTCGTGGATCCGTTTTAATTGGGTGAAAAAAATGGCAGCTTAAGTATTGCATCACTGGTGCGGTTTTTCAGGCTAGCTTTTGGCTTCCATACTTGGATTTTTTCCCTGTTATACCACTCCGTGATCATTGTCATCAATATTGTTACAACCTGGCGAAATTTATCATGGTGGGTGGCCGATTGTCTTCAATATAATGTACAAAGCATACACCTATACCTTCTTTTAAAAGGAAGTCGCATTAGCTACAAAGGTAGTTTCATTTTATACGATAAGTGTGTATTTGTGATCAGCTGATCTCGGCAAAAAATGGATTTATGCTCGTTTAATCCTACAATTTGTTACATCTGCAGTTTACGTTATCTACTGATTTCCTCGGAGGATTTTTTTTAGACTTTGATCATGCTCTTAGTTTGAACGTGTTCTCCCTCCCGTGTGGTGCATTTAGACGAAGCTTTATTTATTGAGGAGCGGGACATTTCAGAACCTTGAATTTCGGCACTTTCACTTTCTTGGCTTGTGATTGCGAGCGGGATACTCTTTATTCGGTCTGTTACTGAGGTTTTCTGAATGCATGCTCTGACTGTCAGCTGCACCCTATTTTAATGTTCACTCGGTAAGCGAATTGCCTCTTTTAAAAGGGACGCTACCGGGGAAACTGATCAGGTATGACTTATGAGTTTTCTTTGTTGCATAATTAATATATCTGACATTTAATGAAGTTGCAACGAAGCCTAAACTTCTCCCCTGCTCGGATTTTATGCCCAATTGCAGGTCTCTTGGTGCTTTAACATGCTCAGGTGGATTTTTTGTGTGAGCTAAGCTGCCTACCACTGTTGCTGGTTAATGTTACTAGCAGAGTTGCCAGATGCTGCCGAGCTAACAAGCGAATAATTGTCACAAAAGAGGCGGAAATTTCATGAATTTCCCGATTGTTGGAGATTTTTTTATTTACATATTAAAAAATGTCTGTTTGTGAACAAGGCTCCCGTACGGGAGCCGAAACGTCTCGCTTTTATTGCGATAGCAATTATATGGACAGTCTCTACGGGTTTTTGCCGTCGCCGTCACTTCGCGTATAAAGTCCAAATTGATAGATCCCCCCAGCGCATCGTACGTTCTACCAGCGGGTAACAGCGCGGGAGCGGGAGCGACAAACGCGGCTGAAGCGGATATCAAACGAGCCGGCCCATCTACGTCGCTCCGAGGCGTATGCGATAAGATCCCCCCCCCCCTGCCTGTTCGACCAGCCAGGGAATGCTCAAGAAGAGAGGAAACGCCCCGCGCGTCTTTAACAAGCACGGAAAGACGCTAGAGGGGGGGGGAGGGGGTGCCTCATGCAGCCACTGCGACCTTTGGTTTTACGAGCGCGGTCGTCGCTGGCGCACATGTTATCTCGCAATCTCAGCAGCCAACAGCGGGCGGCTGGCTCCTACGTACTCCGCTCTCAACGCGAGGAGATTGTGCGAACAGTGTCTCTGGAGGGGCTGTATGATATTAAGCCAGCATTTGGTAGAGTTGCGTGAGATCGGATCCAAAAGAGTTAGCTGCCAGCCTCACTTCGAATAACATTAGAATTTGTTGCTACCACATTCATTCCTTCACACTTGCGGTGAAACAGTGACTTTTTTGCTTTTGTTGGGGTCAGCGTCTTGTTTTTTCTTGATTAAAAGATATCACTCAGATGTGAAGCGGAGTTGGAAAAATCGGTATAGTTATTTTGTACGGCGGAAATATGTGCAACTATGAACGAAAGCACGTGATTACTTTCTAACGTTGTCTCCGGGACGGTCTCCATTTGGTTGAATGCACGTTTGCCAGTGCATGATTAAAGTTACTTGTTGATTCTCCCAACGTATGTTTCACTTCAACACTCAAAAACTCAGTCATCGACAAATGCAGTATTAGTGAACGACAAATGTTCTGTTGATGAACGTGATGATCGCTAAGATTACTGGAATCGCTAAGATTACTGGATGCTGGAAAAATGTAAATAAGCAGAAAAAAAAAACACCATAAGCGACTGGAAAGTTCTACAAGCAGCTCGGCTCATAAAGAAGCCCAAATTCATTTATTATAAGCGAAACTGGCTACTCTGGTTACTAGTTTCTTTTTGGAACATGAAGCAATTCATTCAACTTCTGTTTATCTAGCCTCCCTTCTTGTAAGGATAAACGGATTTCCTTAAGATTGCGTATTCAAAAATTCTGCCAGTTAATATAGATTACTTTCATCCTATTTATATGCACTCCAGGTAACTATGTATAAAAAGTGAAAAAAGACTGCCTATCAACTTTTCTGGCTTTTTGTTTAGCTTAGACAGTCTTGGTGTTGTCACCAGGTTTATTGGCATTTCATTAATTTTGTCACACTCTTCGAAAGAAAATGAATGAAAATTGAGTGGCTTAGCATTGTTAGTAGCAATGACTGGCACGAATCCACCAGATTAAAAACCCTGGCTTCGTTATCTGTCAGTTTATTAAATCATTCTAAGGAGAAAACATCATAGAGAAATAATGCATGATGCGCAGTCTCCACACATTTTGGAGACTGATATCCATAACTGGTGCTAGTCATAGAATTTCTAAAATGCTTTAAACGTTGGCTGGCTTCGTTTTTGCTGTTTAATAAGTAGGGTGTGCCCTAGAGTTAATTGAAAAAAAAGAAGCGATTAGAAAAATTTTGTGCACCATTTTCTCACAAAATGTTAGCCTGACCTAACGGTTTCCCCTGGTGTCCCTTTAATGTATCGCTTTGGTGTTGTGGTGTTGCTTTTAGTGTCGTGGGGTGAAACATCGTTCTGTCATCAAAGAAGACTGTTAACTGTACCTGTGTGCTTGTAGATAGCCTTTTGACAATGCTTTAAGCCAACCGGCTGTGGTTCCCACGAAAATTTATGCATGTAGCAGTATTATATTGCCTGATGTGGTACATTGTTTGCGCGCGTCGTTTCATTCATTCACGGCAGTTAAACTGCAAAAGAGAACTCGCAAGGGACGCTGCTTTTGAGTGCTGGCATTTTGTTACTCGCTTCATTTCAATCACTGTTTCATTGCTTCATAAGCAATGGCTGTTTTTGCCCTGGAGTGTCATTCAGAAGCATGTGAACGGCCTTTCGGTTGCGCAAGTACGTTAAATTGTTATGCTACCGCTATTTGGTGTTCACTTCGAGGAAATGAACTGCTTTAGTGGCCTAAGTAGTAGTGGCCATTTTAGAAGATTTGTGATGACGGTAATGATATCAACGCTCTGCACATTTTACTGCAATGGTTTCATGCCCTTCGCGATAGAAACACTGCCGACACTCGTTAATTACCCAAAGCTTTTCTTTCGAATCTGACACATTGGTGTCATGCACGCAAATGAGGATGCTTGGAGCAATTTGAAGGGCAGTTCGCTTGATTAGTGCTGTGTCAATTAAAACAGGCTGGACAGCTACTGTGAAATATTATGCTGCATAATGCAGTCTGCGCTGCATGCTATTGTGGATGCACGTACACACAGCAGTGAGGTGTTTGGGCGTACGGCTACCACTGTATGTTACTGGTGCAGTTTCAGTCATTTGCCAACTGTGCCGGATATACATATGCGACGCAACTTATCTTGGCGAACCCAATGCTGTATAGATGCTCAGGCAGTGATAGTGCTGCGCTGAAACTCCCTAATATATGTTGCATTGCATTGATGCCTGGCACATTGTGTTTGGAAGATTTGGGGACTTTGAATTTACTGCTGCTCTTTGTCAGTTCTTGCTATCCATCTGATCCTTAACATTTGTTGTTTGATTAATTTTTATCTTGTTATATTATATTGTTGTTTTTTATGTTTTGTTCTTCTATTTAGGAATTGCAATGCACACGTGTCAGTCGCACAATGATTGAACTGGACATCTCTGATCTGTATTGTATTTTTTTTTTTCTGTCAGCTTTAGCCTCAATGCAGAGGAGGTTTGTGGAGCAGCTGGTTTTGTTTGTGCACCGTGTACAAAGGGATAACTGTGCGACTGTAATGTTTGGTTGGGCCTTGCCTGGCTCCTCTGGTATTGTGGTAAAGTGTGGCTGGAGATGTGCAAGTCGGGAAAGTGATCCACACAGCCATTGCCCGACGAGATGCTTGTTGCACCCTCGTATGATCCTGTGTCTGATCTTTTTATGCATATTGACGTTGTGTGTGTGTGGCCAAGTGTCTCCAGAGTGTCGAACGTGGAGACTGTTGAACAAAAATGTTTTAATATGTTGTGCACACGGTGGCCAAAGGACAGGACAGGCGACAATGCTTCTGTGAGATTACACGTGGTTGTTTTGTTTTTCCATCACTTTGAACCTCTATCTTCGTTGGGAACTCTATCGTTGATAGCAGGTGCACCTGGTTCTCTCAGGCGGAACAGTAGCTGACTACACACAGTAGCTATGAAGATGTGTGCACTTCACAGTAACTGTGTGCATTCAAGTAACTTCACAGAGTGAGGGCATTCGGTGGGAAGTTATTCTGTACAGTCTCGTGCTGGAGTTACTCGTCTGCAAAGTAATCAAATAATTCCTTGTTTCGAGGCAGATTTTGGAGCTTTATGATATAAAGATGTTTGCAGTAAATGCTACCTACCAATTGCGTTCATCATAGGTGAGATTTTTGTTCAAACATGAGATCAAATCGCTTACGTCCTTTTCACCAGCTGATGTCCCAGTCTCAGCTAAAGGAGTGCACTAGCAACGCGTAAGACTGTTCTTTCATGTCTCACTGGCTTCAAGTGTGGACGCAAGCTTGTAGTTTTATGCGTGCCAGTTTTCCTCGGTTGGTCTGTAATCCATGCTTTCAAAGTAAGGCACAAAATTATGGTTCAATAGTGGATGCAAGTCTTGGCGAGTACCTGCAGCCTTTCAAAACTTTATTTTATCACGGAGTTAAAGATTTGAAAGAAGAAAGTGAACCCAAAGACAACATGTGATGCACGGTCACATTCTCGCAATTCACTTGTGTTAGTTACAGCTCATCCCATTGGTGACATCTTTTTAGCAGTTTTTGGGCTGTCAGTATCCTTGGATTATTTTTTTTTTTTCTTGCTCTCTCCTCACCATACTCCACAACTTAGCCCCTACCCAACGGCACGGTTGGTGCTGCCGCCCGAGTTACCTTGTAGCTCGACATGATCACCCTTCCGGACTCTCGTGTTTCTGATTTAGCACCAATCGTGTTGCGAGCCTGGATGTATCTAGCCAGAGTCCTATGCATGTCTGTGGGACATTGTGTACATACAAGTGGCAGGAGTCATTTATAAGCTTTGGTTCTCACAGCGACCTTCTCTTTTGGCTGCCAGCTAAGAATGATTTAACTTGTCCGCAACAGCTGCACAGCTTTGATTGTCTGTGGAAAAATGAAATATGCATAAGGGCATTGTGTGCAGCATTGACTCCCTTTGCCTGCAAAGGGTGGCTCTAGTTTTGCTTCATTTGCACTGATGAGGGCGATTATACATTTTGTTTGTTTTCATTTGCTGCGTTCTCTCAGCTGACGACATGCAGCAATTGCACCAGCTGCTATACAAGATTTTTTTTTGCTAGTAGTGTAACTACAACACTGCATGAAACTTGCTGGTATGCATTGCACTTAAAAAGCTGCGTTGTAGACAGGTCCTATGTGCTCTTTGTGATTTTATCGATCGTAGTGTTGTACGAATTTTTATGCAAGCACTGCTTTATTTCTCGTGATTGCTGTATTGCTCGCAGCATCTGCTTATTTTGCACTGCCGCGTTTGCAAAGGGAGTGCTTTTTTAAATGTCCCACTACCCCTCCCCACGCTCCTCTTTTTTTTTTTTTTTTTGCCATGCCTGACCTTGGCTACACTGCCCTTGGTGCTCTTTTCTATCTCTTCGGAAACCGACAGTTCAGGATGACCTGCTTCACCCCTTTACATCAGCTGTGGGTAGTGTCGAAGGTGCCACCAAGCAACCCTGTTGTCTGTATCCCTTTTCACCAACTTTGTTCTGCATCTTAGCCTTGCGGAAGCATCTATGTCACACCATGGTCAAGAGTGTATTTGTACAAGTGATTCTACTGATGTTCATTTCTTTTTAACCATGCTGTACTTTTTTTTTTTTCGTAGCCAGTAGTGGTCAGGGGAAATAAAGCATGTCACATAGTCCCATCTGTGCTTTGATGCACACTGACTCCTGTCTAATCGATCTTTCACAAGGATTGCGGTTTACATGAGTGTCGGTGGGTTCAGTGACCTCAGTGTTCAGCCTGATAGCAGGTTTAATGCGGAGGGTACTTGAAATAAGCAACACTGGGACCCTTTCCGCTCTATGCTGCTATCCCAAATTCTGATAAAAAAAATGGCCGAATGAGGACGTAGAATTTTTCTTTTTTCAAGTAGTCTGACAAAATTTTGTGCGTAGTATTGTATATAAAAGTGTTGATTGTACAATATGAGTTATTGTACAATAAGTTACTGCAAAATTAGAACCTACAAATGAGGATAACTCGCACTCTTAGTGTGGTCCTTAAAAATTTTCAGAGAAATACATGGGGCTCCATGGGAAGTACATAAAAAACAGTGAATGTCTCAAATGCATGACTTACTCATATGCCCCAACCAGCACCTTGAACGTTCCAAGCGTGGAGTATATTGGACACTCAACCTTTCAAGGAAAGTTAAACCTTCAGTATGTAGGGTACTGATGCCTCAATGTCTCAAATATGGCATCGATATGTATCGAATTGACAATAATCATAATGGGGACCACAGAAAAAAAAGAAGCACAACAAAGCCTGTTGTCATTTCCTACATAGCATGTGCAAGGATTTCTCGTGTTAGTGGGAGATTTTACACATGGCCAATGTCATTATTTACAACGAAATACCGGTGTAATATTGTCCTGGCAACATGCCAGGCCTTGCAATTCGCAACAAGCACTGCTAGCAACGTGATGAGTGTTTTTGCCTTATATATACAACTGTGCGCATTTATGTTCCTAATGTGACTGCATTTACATACTAGATTCCTTCCGATATGTCTGTATGTTAACGTTGGCCCCTTGCACTAATTCAGAAGAAACCGGGAGTGCAAAGAACTGCACTCTTCTCCAAACCTGGATGTTCCTGTATTATCGGTAGCATTGGCATAGCCTGGAGGGGAGTTCAACCCAACGTTTATAGAACTTGTTCGTTCAACACCACGCCACGAAGTTTTTCAATTTTTCACGTGTATATGTACACGCACACATACAAACACGCACGAACACAAGGAAAGGCTGACCCTTCCCCCCTCTGCCACCTCCCCTCCCCCCCCAAAAAATATTGTCTCCGGCCTCCGTCTGGAGCATTGCTACAGTGTTATAGCCGGAGCAAGCATGGGAGCAAGGAGGAAGTGGAAGTGCTTGAGTTGCCCAGAATACCTTGCGTCTAGTTATTCCATTCCGCTCGTACGCAGCAGTTTCAGTGTCGCTGTCACTATCCGATGAATAGCCCAAGCAGGAAATGGAGTTTTCTGACTGAGCTTTAGCTATCGATCATCGGAAGCAATGACGCACGATTTTCCCAGCGCCCATATCGTCCACCGTTACTGTCAAAACACGCGAAACAGGCAGCGCCCCCAAGCAAGCAAACGGGTTAAAGGAAAAGAACGAAGAAAGACAAGACAACCGCGGTTGTCTTGTCTTTCTTCGTCCTTTTCGTGCCTTGTCTCAGTGCGCTGCTTTCCCACGTAAACATGAACTATCACCAACTCGCCCAACTTTCAACTTTACTGGGTTAAAGGAAGTGCGTCATGCCGAGTTGATGTCCACTCCGCCGATTTTCGCGGAGCAACTTTTCCTGCTCCACGGAGTGACTCCTGCTCTGAATCCACTCCCATTCTCCCATTGGAACGCTTGACTCCCGCCCTCACTCTGCCATTGGAACACACTTTTTCGCTCCAAAAGGAGCAGGAAAACTTGCTCCGACTGTGCCATTGGAATTCAACGTAAGAGTAGGTCTTTTTAGTGTGCCAACGAACGCCGGTTGTGGTCCAAAGACCGAGTCAGAGCCAAGACTTGATAACACAAACAAAAAAAATGTCAGTTTCGCCACAAGGCGAAGCAATGAATGCGATAGCAACAAATTGGAATATCAAGCGACGAATGGCAAACAGGTCGAAACGTGCAGCGCACTGCTCACGCACACATGACGCACGAAAACAACACGCACAGGACGAGAGAGAACTAACAACGTTCACAGCTCGACACTTTACGCGCTGCTCAAACAAAAACGACGCACGAAACGTATTCACAGGTACAGACGAGCGCGAACTACCAAGTGTCACAGTTGTTACTTCGCTGTGTTTGAAAAGCGTGTTCTTTTCGCAAACGGGGGGCACTGCCGCGAGCGAAGTGACCTTCGTTCGCTCGGTAACTACAACGCAATCGTTCCGACGAAAGCATAGTTCTCCCTTACCGCGGGATAAGCGCGCGCGCAACGGCGTCTACCCCCCACAGGGCAAAGTGTGCAAGGCTGCGCGAGGGAGATGAGCGCGGGCCGTCGCGACGAGGGGGGGGGGGCGAGCTAAGCCCCGCCGAGCGCGCCTTTGCGCCATCTCGCTGGTAATGCTGAAAACACGCCGAAAACTCGCTGTATATAAATAGCTCACCGTTTGAACGTTGAAGGACGTGCGCTTTCGTGGCTCAGCGGTTAGCGCTGCAGAGCGAGAGGTCCCTCGTTCGATGCCGCGCGTCGGAAACATTTTTCTGAATTATTTTTCTTTGTGACTTTTATAAATATATAGATAGATATACATATACGGGACATGACGCCGACGGCGAAAACCAGCCGAGAGTGTCCATATAATTGCTATCGCAATGATATGTTCTCAGTTGAGGCAGTACAACCTGCCCACTCCGCTGGTATCAATTACAACTCGCAATGTAACTTAGATGGTATTTAAAACAACGGGAACAAACAAACAGATCGCGCTACAAATGCACTTTCATGCATTACACACTATTCGAGAACAATTAAAGGCTTGAATATTCACCAAATGTGTCCAGTCCACAATTCTTGGAGCGTATCTCGAATGTTTCTCTTCCAGGAAACACTCGCACAAACTCCAGCGCTGATCGTCGTTGTTCCCTTCCGTCGCTGGCCCGTTACATGTCTCCTCGGCGATACTCTTAAAATCTTCACTGCTCCCTTGGAGTCGTCACTCGATTCTTCAATATGGACTGACCGCACTACATCATAAAACACGTCTTCTTTGGCCGACCGAAACACTCTCACTTGAACTACACAACTTCACTGACGGACCTACTCACTCACTGCCTGACCCTCCGTCGTCGCGCGCTAGTGCAAGCTGCGGTAATTTTTCGCAGCGACAGCTGCAATGAGACCACAACTGTCGTTGTTCTCCGCCGCCTCCGGTTTCCGCTATCGCGCGAAATAATAATAATAAAAAAAAAACGAAATGAAAAAAGTTAAGGGACCCTTAATCTTAGCTTTTGAGAGTTGAACACGATAGCAATATCCTGTCTCTAGTGCGTACTTCAGTCACTTAGTGCATACTATGTAATGGGTAGCATGCTTTAAACCGCGAGCAATTATGAGCGGGAAATGTTTTCGAACTTGCTATGCACCCACTACGTGATCTTAAGGGAATACGCGCAGTAACGTGTGTGCCTTTTGTAATGGGTGGCCGGCTTTGAACCACGATGTCGTTATGATATTCCCATGTTCAAACGCCCGATGCCAATGTACACTTATACCACGCAATATTACTGCAATGTTACATGTTGTATTGTGACGAAAGTATACAGGACGCGTGCGTTTGCAAAGCATGAAAGTTATTTTCACTGCATTTCCAAGCAGAGGAAGTTATTTTAAGTGTAATTCCAAGCAGGATCGTGGCTCTGTGGTAGAACACCTGCTTGCCACGCAGGCGGCGTGGCTTCGATCCTCACTCGGACCTGGAAATTTTTATTATTTATTTTATTTGCATCTTTCTCGATTTTTCGGTCACGGACAAGATGATGATTTTTCGCTCACAACCAACGACGCCGACGCCGGAATTTCTGCGAAACGAGCTCTTTAACGTTATCGCACTAAAAATATCCAAGATACAATGGGTTTTGAACACGTGACCCTCTGCGGGGTAGCCGCGTATTCTACCACAAAGCCAAGCCGGTGCTTGAAAAATCCTTTGCAAACAGACCCTATGCAGGCTTCATGTCGGGGAAGGAATCACTTTAAGATGTTTAATACAGCGTTTTAGAAGAGCAAAATAACAAACAGGCGTCACACAACGCGAATTGCGTAACGAGTGGGTCGTTGAACGCTTCCAACCCATTACCGAAGACCGAAGCTAAGCCATAATTCGTCATCGTCATCAGCCACAGCATCAACAACGCGCACATGCCTCACCGGTGTGTAGCGGGTACCACGCTTCTTCAAAGAATGACGAATAATGGCATAGTGGACGGGCGCTTCCCTACTAGCAAAAAATTAGACTTATGGCGTAGCGGGTACCTCGCAAGCGTACTTCCTTTACTTGCCAAGGAATCGCGTTGACATGCGTGCTATGGCGTGGTAGGAGAGTAAAATAACGACCGGCCGTCACACAATGCTAATTGCGCAACGAGTGTGTGGTTTAAAGCTTCCCACCCCATAGGCGGAGAGTTTTCATTTTGCCGGAGGGGGCGGGGCCCTGCTTGCTCTTCTACATTGTTACACCTGTCGCTTCATATATATATATATATATATATATATATATATATATATATATATATATATATATATATATATATATATCGAGAGAGAGAGAGAGGGAGCATGTCCGCCTCCTAAATTAAAGAATATAATTAAAGACTTTAATACCACCTTATTCTCTTTGGCACCTACACCGCGATATCAGTATGAATATCTCTTGTGATGACTCCCGATTTATTTTTCAACTTACACAAAGACATCGATCCTCCTCGCAACGCTTGGCTGAAAGCGAAAAATGCTGTATAGGCTGCTACTCGGTGACTGCATCACATAAAATCGATTCCCACAATGAGTGGGACCCGCCTATTTTCTTTATTGACATGTATTACTTTGTTAAAACATGCACCAGACATAAGACAGTGGCCTAATGCTGGTACAGGAAGCTTTAATCTTCAATTAGTGAGGGCCAAAAATAATTCTCAGGTGGTAGAAAATACAATTTTCTACCACTATAGAACACTAAGAGGTCGCCTCAGTTGTTTGTTACTGCAACATATTCTGCACATACGAATCTCTTTGCGGGGAAATATTAACTTAGTGTTTCACTTGTCACTGGTCCATGATCGGAATTTTAAAAGCTTGAAATGAAAAAGCGGGAATAAACAGCCCCCCTGTGATAGCTGCCAGACAGGAGGCCAAACGCTCGTTGTCAATGCACGGGGACCTAAGCCAAGCTCTTAAAAAATATCCCGGGATGGCGCCGGGGTGGGCTCTGCCCCCCCCCCCCCCCGTGAAGCCGTCCGGGGGGGGGGGGGGGCTGAGCCCCCCCGTACTCTCCGCCTATGTCCCACCCACTGCAAGGTACTACATGCAGCATCAAGAATGTGCGTATACCTACAGATGTGTAGCGGGTACATCGCTTATCCGCTGAAAGACAAATGATGGCGTAGTGAGTGCTTTCCTACTTCACAAAAATTATGATTTATGTCGTAGTGGATACCTCTGCATGTGTACTTGTATTAGTCGCCCCAAGAGAGTTTAGAACGGGCTCTAGAAAGGCTGCTCTCCAGCTTTCGCTCGGACTAGTATTGCGCGTTCCGCGCAGGCCTTGCGTTTTAAAACGCTTAGCGGCATCGCCGTTAGCGTAACCAATAGAGCGAACAAGGACGAAAGACTGCTTTCTCCCTCCGTCACGCGGAGGGGACCGGGCAGGTGGATGTGGTCGAGTGTCATTTTGGGCCCTGTATGCCATGGCAAAAAAAAAAAAAAAAAAAAAAAAAAAAAAAAAAAAAAAAATCGGGGAGAGGGATGGGGGGCGCGTATGAAATACTTGTCAAGGTGGACATCAATAGCGAGCAAATGCAAAAGGATGCAACTCCTGCACTAAAATAAGCCTGAAAAACGTTACGACACGCGTCTATGTTGTAAAGTTGAAGAAAGTCTCCTTGAAAATGGTTCTGGTTTGTAAACTTCAGTGTGTTCCATGCCGTCAAGCAATTTATTCGTTTTACCTGATATCTGTTTTGGACAATCTTAATTGCAACACGAATGCACTTGTAGCCACGCCTTCGACGGATATCTAAGATGTGAAGCCAGGCATCCAATTTCTGTTCTGCTCTTTGCAGGCATTGTGACTTCAGCGCGGCCTCGATTTTGGAAAGCCGCGCTGATGTGGCGGAGCTGAATAATTAAAAAAAAGTTTATCAATGATTATTCTAACGTGCCAACCGAACATTTCGACTACTAGAGCATGTAGAGTGCTTTTGTTGTAGAAATCGACCGGTGGAAACCTATTTGCGCTGTGCGCCTCATGCAATTTAAAGAAATATGATCGAACGAAAAACAAACAAACGAGCACGCCGCATAACAAGGCCCTGTCGGTGACGAATACCATACAGCCGAAATGAGTGGCGTTGACGACACTTTGTAGTACGATGATTCCGCGCTGGAATTGTTATAGCTGACCGACTCCTTTTTGCTCGAGGCATTGTCCACAGCCTTGGCGCTTATCAGCAAATGGCGTTTAACCCTCTGAAATTTAAGGGAATTACTCGGGCGTGTCGCTCCAGTGGTCAGCAGTCTACTCGTCACAACGCTGGGTGCATTCTAACAAAAACACATAAAACATATTTGTTTTCAAGACTTTATTGGAATTGAACTGAAAATTATGTACATTACTATAGCTTTCACGCTTGCATAAATCCTATATCATTAACCAGCGACGGGTTTAGGCTCATTGTCAGCTTTTTCAAAGCCGATGTGCTAGTTCATCCCCGGCCGTACTGGAGCATTGGTTAATCTGTGTCTGACGCAGAACGTGTGGTGTTGCCCAGTAGGAAAAAAAATATATATATATCGCGAGTGCTCCCTTGCTTCTTTTTTTATTTTCAGCCGCTGTATTATACCTTTGCAGGAAAAGCACCAAGCTTGGAAGGTAGCACACGTGATTGATATTTTCGCCCCTTGGGACAACCATATATATAGATACACAAAAGGAAGTAGCCACCATCGCGAGGTCAACGCGATAACACAAGCGCATTCGCGGCGTCCTGCGCAGATTTTTCTCCTGTGCTAAACTTCCTTCTCTAGGAATTTGCGTTAGCGTCCAATTTTCGCTCACAGAATGCGTCACGTGCACAGTTCTCTTCAAAAGTTTCGAAATACGCGCCATCGATGAACGTGTTACAGTAGCGAGTATGTCCTTTCCCGTAGTGCTCTAATCGAAGGAAGCTACGCACGCACACACAAGCTCACACGCACCAGTCTTCTTTTTGTACTCACTGCGCACTCCTATCACACTTTTTGCACACACCACTGCTGCTTGCGTTGTGTCATGCAGTGCAATGTCAGTCCACACGTGCGTACACACGAACGCCTTGGGCAGGGTGATGAACACATCCTTTGCTTGAACATGAGAGGAATCCTTGTACCTCTCTCTGTGATGACCATAGTGGCGTAGGAGACGCATGTAGAGGTTTTCTACGCACGTCCACTATTACAGTGATCCAGACTTGCTTGCAAACACAGGTGATCCAACGGTCTCCGGTTTAGTCGGTGCCACTGCTGCATACGTACTCGACGTTTCCGAAAACGCCCGTGAAGATTGGCCGTGTACAGCTTTACGCCACGATGCGGGGACTGAAGTCTCCCTTAGAAACCAGTGCCTCGATGGCGTAGCAAGTTCTCTGTCTTAATTCATATCTGCACACGACACATCACTTCACATTGCGACACGGGAATCGGGGACACGGTCATTTCTAGTATGCTCTGGTGCCTCGATGTGCTGCTGGATACTGCTGTCACTGCAACTTCGATACTGTTGTCACTGGTAAAGACTTTGACGCAACAAAGAGTATTGTTCCTTGTTCTTGCAAGGTCGTCAGCGAGTGTTGAATACCTGCAAAAAAGAAATAATGTCAAAGAGGAGAATTGTTGAAACGGTGACGTACTGCGCAAAATAAATGACGAAGGGCGAGAGGGCGTGAAGTATATAAATGTATAATAATAATTATTAGGGTTTAACGTCTTAAAACCACCATATGATGAGAGAAGCCGTAGGGGGGGGGGGGGGGTTGAATGCCTGTCTGTATGAGGGGATAGTGAGTGGGTTGGAGTGGAAAACTTTTTCTGGAGGAAGGGTGTTGGGACTGACAGAGTCAAGGGCCCTCCTGCGGGGGAGGGCGGGAACGTTGTTACAGCAGGCTGTTGGGAGTGAGTGGGATGGGGGGGGGGGGGGGATTCCAAATACCTTGGCTTCTCTTTCCGCCCTTGTTCTTGTACTTTGTGCAATATTAGTATGTAGTGCAACAGCTTGGTTAAAATACTGCGCTACAGTTACTGGGACATACGAAGTTAGGGAGGACACACGTTACGAAGTGGACACGACAAGCGCAAACTATCAACTAAATTTATTGAAAAATAAAACATGAAGGAAGAAAGAACTCCAGGAAAGGAAAACATCTGTTCACGATGTGGGTGGGGGGAGGGCGCCAATCTTGCTGAACTGTCTTCTGGTGTTACACAATACCTCACTTTGCTGATGCAACAGCTTACGTTGCAGACTAGCTGCAACAGCATATCTGTGGGAAATGCTGCTTAATCTTTATAGCGAGAATAAAAACAATGCAATATTTGAAAAAATGACCACAAGGGACCGTGAAATAAGGATCGAGCTACGACAAGCACCAGTCGTGTCTTCTTTCACTGCTACTTTTATATTTCTCTTGCAAGAGAAGGTTTGGTGCTATTTGTACATAGTATTCACATTTATTATGGTACAAAGGCTGTCGTGAATGAGTTCTCCCGCCGAAGAGGGGCCGCAAGCAAATCATGTATCACAAGGTAAACAATATATATCGATTAATACCTCCTTATTTGCAAGCGGATTGCTCTCGCGTGGCTCCAGTCTTGACTCCACTTCGCATGTGTGTGTTTTTCTTGAATATTTAGAAAGCCTTATGCATCTTAAGATTTGCTTATGAATACTATAGCACTAAAAAGCAGTTTTAATAAAACTCGATCCACAATATTTTTTCTTCTTTTTACATCTATTTTTGTTCTATACTCGGCGACAACTGATCTTGACATTGGAGCGAAGGCTACGGAGGCGGATCTTCCGCAAATTCGTGTTGCTCCGCAAGTAGTTCGGCAGCTTGCGGCTGATTTAGGTTTTGCTCGCTCGCATCGTTAACGCGTTTAGAAAAACATATACATGAAAATTATGAATGGGAGAAACATTTTAGTGTACATTTTAATGTCCTATTACGAGTATATTTTTCTTGGAGAACTAAACAGCGCGTATGCGGCCGCACAGTGACGTCACGGACGCCATGTTTCCTTGGAAAACGGGTTGGGCTGAAACGGTGGTGCTGTCTAAGAAAAGGAAAGCATCCTTGCAAGGTGAACGATAACTGTATTTTGCCTACAACTTCCCGCAACTGTTTAAGTCTCATAATAAATAAAACAGTATTTATTTCAGCAAGGCAAATGAGAAAATTATCAGTAAACTTCAGTACTATTTTTTTGGCGCGGTATAGCAGGCATGCGCTTTGGTTCTGTAGCTTCCACAGTGCTAAGAAAAGTTGTCGCCGAGTATAGTCGCCGCCGCATCGCGATTTACATCGCCTGCTTAAAGTATTCTCTGCCGCGTACGCGCACGGCGAGTAATGTCACTTGGTGTATCGAATGTAATTAGATACAAGTAACATTAAACATTATCATAGGACAGGGTAGTCACCCACGCCATTCATATTCTTCAAAGATTTACAAATTACCGAGCAAGAGATTACATTGTGGAAAATAAAAATCACCAGTCCCAAAGGCAGGCTCCTCAATTTTCATTAAATGAAGCATCGAAAGAAAAACTATGCTTTTTCCCAAGTGACAAATTTGTCCTCCGAAGTGACACATACGAATCTAACTTTAAGCCTGCTAACTGAGCAGCTTAATACAAGAAGGCACGTTGTATAGTTAGCGTCTAGTTTCCGAAAGGCGCAAGTGCAAAGTTGGTCACTGTGCATGCTTCACCAAGGGTTCCCTTACTTATCGTTCCTGCCGGTATAGCGCCTCCGCCATGGGATGCAGCTGTCCTGAGGACGTCACCATAAGAGGCTGTGCCATCTGGTAGTGCGTTGCGTAAGCCCGGTGCTGCTGATACTGCTGCTGCTGCTGCTGCTGATGCCACGTCATCGAGGCTGCACTGCGTGCCACCAGTGTCCTTGCCTTATGCGCAGGCGAAGACGTCTGCGTAGCCGACGTTGGCGTCGTCGTTACCGTGACGCAGTTGGCGGTGCGCGCAGAACTGGCGAGGTGGGAAACGTGAGCCGCCGACTGGAACAGAGCGGTCGAGACGTGCTGCTGCTGCTGTTGGTGACGGAGCTGGGAGTTGTAGTCTGGCGCGCGCTGCCTCCTGAGCCACGGGGCGCTGGTGAGGGCGTTGCGCTGCGCTTCGGGGCTCAGGTCTGGCAGGAAGAGCGCTTGTGGAGCGTGACCAGCCAGCTCGGCAGGGTAGTAGATGATTCGTGGCAAGCCCCACTGCAGCGGTACGCCCATGCCGCTGGGCCACTGCAAGCACACGGTAAAGGCAAAACATGCGTTATGAAATGGGCGGTATGATCAAGGCAAGCGTCGGCCTATATAGCAAAGCAGTGGCATTGCAGATAGCGACCTTTCTAGTACAGATTATATAAGTAGTCTGCACTGATATTACTACAGTAAGGGCGGGTCAAGGGTGAGGGAAGCGACACCCCCTCCAAATATCCGCCATCTTCTTGATGCGCGAAGCGGTTTTCCAAACATACGGTGCTGAGGGCTATATTCTTTAATGTTTGCATAAATACGTTTGATGCGTTTGTACTTCTTGTATACACCACGAAGAGATTATATATTTCACATTCCTCGTGGCAATATTTCAGGATCTATAAATTTCACACGTAGAGTGAAAAAAAAAAAGAAGGCGTACCCTGAGATTGGCTGTAAGCACTCATTCAGTGGGACTGCATTTATTAAACCCAACAGTTAAGGCGGAAAGTTGAACTATAGTTGGTTTAGAGCACGATAGGAGAAGAAGGAACACGGGACCATGGTACCAATCACAAAAAGCTCTCCCATCGCTGTCCGCCATAATCGTCAAATTGCGTCCACTTGAAAGATGCACAGACATAACGAATTTTCTCGATGCCGATTTACGCACTACATATTCTTTTTTTTTTCGATAGTTTTTTTTTTTACCGCTTTAATACGACACAAAACGTAGCACTACTCACGTCGTAAACACCGGCTACGCCACCCCCGCCTTCAACAGACGCACGCGCTGCCTGCTGGACAGGGACAGGCTGAAAGTGTCCGGCCGCAGGGATGAAGTACGCGAGGGGCTCCTGGGCACAGGGTTGCCTCGGGGCACCCGTGGAGTGCAGCTGTGTTGGTACGGGACGAGCGATGTGCGAAGAGGATGACGTCAATCGCAGACCTGCGGTAGTGTGGCCCGCGTTCGAATACGTGGGCTGCAAGGAAACAAAGCATGAGCATTAAGGGGACTAAAATATGACTACACCAATGTATGTCGTCTATTTTATCAAGCGCACTTACTAAAATGCATAACAAAAAAATATTCACCGAAAATTACGATACTGCCTAATGCGAATACTGAGCGCAGCTTCGTGTCGGGGCAACGCCAACTGTCTGAAGTTTTGTCTTTCCGCAAGGTATCGACTACGCCATAAGTCATAATTTTCGTGAGGTAGGACAGCACCCACTACGCCATTATTCGCCTTTCTGCGGATAAGCAAGGTACCCGCGCGACACATCTGTAATGTATTATGCGCACATTCTTGATGCTGCATGTGACTGATGATGATGAAGTTATGGCTGAACACTTTGCAGTGGGTGGGAAGCATTAAACCACACACTCGTCGCACAATTAGCATTGTGTGATGACTGGTTGTTATTTTACTTTTCTGCCATGCTATATTACAAAGGTTAACGCAATTTCTAGCCCAACATGACGCCTTTTTAGGGTCTTTTTGCAAATGAGTTAGGAGCAGCAGCGGGGCTCTGTGGTAGAACATATACTTGACTGCCATGCAGAGAGCCCGGGTTCAAATACCATTTGATCGTGCGTATTCTTTCCTCATTTTATTTTTCTTGTCTATCGGTTATGTCCCCGATGGCGACGGCAACCGCAACGGTGACGCCGCTCAACTCAGGAACGTGCGCCTGAGCTGCGCCCTAAAATGAAGTAAATGCATTTTAACGCGATAGCGTTAAAGAGCCCAGTTTCGTAGAAATTCTGGTGTCGGCGTCGTCGATTGTGAGCGAAAAATCATCATCTTTTTCGTGACCGAGAAATCGAGAAAGATGCAAATAAAATAATAAAAATTTCCGGGTCCAAGTGAGTATCAAACCCAGGCCGTTTGCGCGGCAAGCAGGTGTTCTACCACACAGCCACGCGTCTGCTTGGAAATATAGCAAAAAATAACTTCGTCTGCTTGGAAATGCAGTGAAAATAACTTTCATGCTTTACAAACGCACGCGTCCTGTATACAGGCTTCACAATACAACATGTAATATCGCAGTAACATTGCGTGGTACAAGCGTACATTGCAATCGGGCGTCAGACCCTGTGATTATCATAACGACGTCGTGGTTTAAAGCCGGCCACCCATTACCAAAGGCACAGACGTTACGTAGTGGGTGCATAGCAAGTTCGAAAACATTTAACGCGCATAATTGCTGCTCGTGGTTTAAAGCATGCTACCAACTACACAGAATGCCGCCATATGCGAAAGCTTCACTGACACAAGCCACTTTCGACTTCATAGATTACATTGTAGTAATCCACAATTTAAACTTCTCTAGTAACATCATACAATAAAAAGTGTGCACTGAGTTGTTGAAGTACGTACTAGGGACAGGATATCGCTATCGCGTTCAACTCTTAAAGGCGTTTCCTCGAACATCACGAAGTTCTTTTCCCCTGGAACTTGGCTTTACCCTTACGCCACAGGGTAACTGGGGTGGTTAGGGGAGAAGAGTTGGTGGGTTCGACTCTTTCCCCGAATTCCTCTCGAATTCTCATGTTGAGATGCGCATATATACACGCATATGTGCACACACACACGCGCAAATAGACAGAAAGACAGTCTTCACTGCATTACGTATCATGATGCGGCGAAGACATAGCACGAAGTAGCGCAGGGGAGACAGGGTTGTTACCCCAGCGTGACGAATATCGCGAGCTTCGCAATCAGCTTCCGGGCTATTTAGCGCTGACTACCAGCCATAGTAGCTGGCGAGTGCTGTTCGCAGTAGGACAGCCGGGTGTCATGAACAGAGGAATACAAACTATACGAAGATCCTGTGTACAAAACGATGATCTTTGCGTTCACTTTCATTTTCCCAGTGGCTTATTTTGTCTATATTACAATTAAAACAATTTTCCTGCAGCCTTCTCTAAATAAATATACCGTATATTAAATGCGATGTATTTCTTTGCGTACTGCAAGCACTTTGGCGTTTCTATCTATCTATCTATCTATCTATCTATCTATCTATCTATCTATCTATCTATCTATCTATCTATCTATCTATCTATCTATCTATCTATCTATCTATCTATCTATATCTGCCTACGTCTGGGTGCTCTCGTCATCTCCTCCTTAACTTGAGGTCGACCAAAGTTAGTATGGGAGGGTAAGAATATTTGACGAATATGTCTGGCTGGTCGTGATTTCAATAACGCGAAAATCCCATCGCGTACGTCGTCAAACTCATTTCTCCAGACGCGCGTGGCTCACACCCGTATGCAACGGGCCGCATGCGGGTATGAACCACACGTGTTTTGAAAATTTAGATCTACCCAGGAACGGCAAGGACGGACATTGGTAATTTAAATGCGAGAGTGTTAAGAAAAAAACTGACAACGGCAGCGTTGACCCGACGAATGCAAAGAATAGAAATCAGAGTCCCAGCAGGAATCGAACCCATGCAATCTGCGTGGCAATCAAGTATTCTACCACAGAGCCACGTCAGGTCTCGAAACTGCTTTGGGAAAAGAACTTATGCAGGCGTACTGTTCGTGAAACGTCACTTATGTTTACAGTGCTGGCTATCTAATTTTCAAAACATTACATATGTACTTCTATGATGGAGTCATGTCGGGCTTAACGTCACTCGTATACTTACGCGCCATCCACTGTAGTTGGATTACGTAGCACTATCCAGGGCTACCATTCTCGCCATCAAAGGCGCTACATATCAGCTTACCGCTTCTGGTGTTGGTAATACCCATGTTTCTGTTGGGCATCATTACGCAACTGTGAACAACTGGTTATATGAAACATATGCGACTGTTCAACATACATCTGTGCGTACAACATTTGTACATATCTTTAGCGTAATTTCATATAACGTTTCGCTTAATAAAAAAATTACAACCTAGTCACCTTACCTCCGCATGCTTCGCATAACATCGATTCTCATGGTACTTGGGATCTGCCGATTTTTTTTTTTTTGTTGGATTCGTTATAGCAAAAGAGAGAGACATGGCTAGATGAAGAGATGAGAGATAGGTGTATGCGTAGTAAAAGGAACGAAAAGACAACAGAAACATCCGGAAAATGGTAGAGACAAAGTTTAATAGTGGCCATCAGAGAGCATTGTCATTTTGGAAAACAGGGTAGTAGAGCAGGCGAAGACCCATTTACAGACGCAGGAACAGCTGCTGGTGGTTACACGGGGTTAATATGTTGCTTAGGACGCTGTTTTGTCTCCTGCGAAATTTAAAATATAGGTGTATGAAGACTTTGATGGCTTTTCTTACAGCAAGCTGTGTATGGCTAGGGTGAAAGAAAAAAAAATGCTGAACTTAATCTTCGCGATCAAGAGTAGAACGCGATAGCGTAATCGGGCCCCGTGCGCACCGCCTTCTCAATTACTAGCCTAGCTTACGTTCTCGGGTGCATGCCTCAACCGTGCCACAAGGAAACAAACGCCTGTGCGCGTAAAAATGGTCGTTTCAAACTATCCTAGAATGCCTACTGCAAGTACAGTTGTTAAGAGACCATTACACGTGATTCTTCTTTTTACCAATTCGCAAAGTACCCATTACGCGTCCTTAAGGTAACACGCGCACCTGCGCGTGTTAACACTAGTTGACGCTGTTGCTGATGATGATTAATTATGCCTGAGCGCCTAGTCATGGGTAGGCGCCTTTAAATACAGTTATTTGTTGCGCAACTCGTGTTTTGACGCCTGGTGAAATTCTACGCTTCTGCCACGAATATTACATGTGTTAATGACACTCCGCGCACTCATAAGCTTCATATTGTGTTCTTTTTTTTTTAACGTGATAGCGTTAAAGAGCTCGTTTCGAGAAATTCCGGCGTCGGCGTCGTTGGTTGTGAGCGAAAAATCGTCATCTTGTCCGTGACCGAAAAATCGAGAAAGATGAAAATAAAATAAATAATAAAAATTTTCGGGTCCGAGTGAGAATCGAACCCGGGTCGTCTGCGTGGCAAGCAGGTGTTCTACCACACAGCCATGCCTCTGCTTGGAAATACTGTGAAAATAACTTCCTCTGTTTGGAAATGCAGTGAAAATAACTTTCGTGCTTCGCAAACGCAAGCGTCCTTTAAATAGGCGTCGCAATATAACATGTAATATCCCAGGAATATTGCGTGGTACAAGCGTACATTGCCATAGGGCGTCAGAATATGTGACTATCATAACGATTTCGTAGTTTAAAGACAGCCACCCATTACAAACGGCACAGACCTTACTGCGCGTATTCCCTTAACACCACGTAGTGGGTGCATAGCAAGTTTGAAAACATTTCCCACATTTGCCGCGCATAATTGCTCCTGGTTTAAAGCATGCTACCAATTACATAGTATGCAATTAGTGATTGAAGTACGCACTAGGGACAGGATATCGCTATCGCGTTCAACTCTTAAAGGCGAAGGTTAAGGGTCCCCTAATTTTTTTTTTCTCGAAGCAATTTCGAGCAATGGCGTGGCTTTGTGGTGGAACACCTGTTTGCCACTCACATGGCCTGGGTTTGATACCCGCTCGAACCTTATACTTTTTTATAGCGCAGCTCTTAGGCGAAGATTCCTGCGCTGAGTGGCGTCGCCGTCGCCGTCGGTGGCGTAACCGATAGACATAAAAAAATGAAACGAGAAAAAAAATACCCAGGATCGAATGAAATTTGAACCCGGGACCACTGCGTGGCAGTCGAGTATTCACAGAGCTACGCTGGTGCTTGGAAACGCATTTGCTGAAAAGACCCGATACAGGCGTCATGTCGGGCAAGAAATCGCGTTAACCTATGTAATATAGCGTGGCAAAAGAGTAAAATAACCAGTCATCACAAAATGCTAATTGCGCAACGTGTGTGATTTAATGCTTCCCTACCCACTGCAAAGTGTTCAGCCATAATTGTTCATCGTCATCAGTCACATGCAGCATCAACAAAGTGCACATAATACCTTCCAGATGTGCAGCGGGTACCTCGCTTATCCGCAGAAAGACGGAATAATGGCGTAGCGGATGCCGTCCTACTTCACAAAAATTATAATTTATGGCGTAGCCGATACCTCGCGAAAATTCAGGACTTCAAACACAGTTGGCCTTGCCCCAACACGAAGCTGCGCTCAGAATTCGCATTAGGCAGTATCGTAATCGTCGGTGATTTTTTTATTTAATTATTTGCATCGATCTCGAATTTTCGCTCACCGGGAGAATGCTGATTTTTCGTTCACAACCAACGACGCCGGGGCCGACACCGACGCCGGAATTTCTGCAAAGTGGGCTCTTTAACGATAGCGTTAAAATTTGTCCGTCCTGTGTGCGCAAGAACTCCTAGTCCGTATTGTTGTAGATGCTGCCATCTAGGGAAAGCCAGGCGAAGCTCTTCACAGCGTGTGCTTGAGGTGCGCGTGGCTGGGCTCCTAGGCTAGAATGCGTTTGGAATAAGCGTGTGTTCACGTAACTCAGCCTCCTGCCTTCTCGCTCGTCCCTGACGACTTCAACACGTATGTGCCACAGAAACTGGGCGAGTTCCCATTACGCACCAATGATCCACTAAAAATGAAGAAACGAACACACGGGCGGCTAACACCAGTTAAGATTTCTGGACAGACGTAACCAATAATTGAGAAAGAGTTTAATGAAATTTTCTAGGTATTAACCAAATGATAAAAACCAGGGCTGCACATCTCAGCTTCGCTGGTTAGCCATCTGTACGGAGGACTTGGTTTTTTAGTTGGTTAGACACGAATGTGAGGCGAACTCCGCACATTTAGTTCCCCTAAATCACCAGAAATATCGGTGCTATTAATGAGAGAGAGAGGGCGGGAAAAAAGGCAAGGGTTAGAAGATGGTGCAGAAGCGATAACCCACTGAACATTTACTTGTGCATATTGAAGTTTATTCTAGCTTTGGGATATTCTTGCAAAATGCGTTATGTGACTATTTTTTAAATAATAATATACATAATAATAATTGTTCGTGTTTAACGTCCCGAAACCACCATATGATTATGAGGGACGCATAATAATAAACAAGCAACTTTAGTAACACACCGCTCCTTTCCAGCCTATTCAATAAGCCACGTCAAAAAGTAAGAATAACCACAGGCTGTTATCCACGATGATTATCACAGGCTTAACAAACACACACACACACAAACACACACACACAAACACACACACACACACACACGCGCACACACACACACACACACACACACACACACACACACACACACACACACACACACACACACACACACACACACACACGCACGCACGCACGCACGCACGCACACACACACACACTAGTCGTTTCTCGGCTACCGAAAGGTGTTCTACCGAAAAGTGAAGAACAAAGGAGCAAGAATAAAACAAAAAATGTCACCATCATCCCCCACTCCGTGATCCCTTTACCCACGTCAATCTAACTATGATACGTTCTAATGATGTAATGTCAGAAACACTTTACCACAAATGTCGTAGTTTTGAACGCCATGAGTGCGCGAACCCGGCGCTGCACTTACCTTAAATGCTGTGCCGTCTCGACGGTGATCTCCACTACCACCGCAAGAGGCGCTGGCCAACGTAGCCGGAGGAGCCAAAGGAGACAGAAGGCTGACGCCGTCGTACGCCTTGGTGCTAGAAGGTATGTCGGCGACTAAGGCGGACATCTTCTGAAGTGGCGTCGGCGCTCCAAACGGCGGTGACGGTGACTGTGTCGTTGGTTCAGGGCACAGAGGCTGGTCCGAAGCAGAGCATCGGCGCGTTGAAATGGCGTCAGTCGGCGGAACCTTTTCAACTGGCTGCGAATCAGCTGCTGCTTGCACACTTGACGGTTGCGTAGGTTCCACCGCCATCACGGTGGGCGTCTCCTTCTGCGGTGGTTGGCACGACGTCGGCAGGAGCGGAGACAGGCGTGACGGAGACAGCTGCGGAAGTGGACTCGAGCTGCTGTGGTATCGCATGGACGGCGACAAGGCATCTTCGCTCAGATATCCCGAGGAAAAGCTGAAGCTCGACTTGGGACTATCCAGTGTACAGTAAAACTCTTGCTCGGCTCCCTGCAGATCGCCCTGGAGCTTGGTAATCCATCGTTCCCGAGCCTGGATGCGTCCGGGAGAAACGTTGCCAGCAGGAAGCGATGCATCTGCCTGTTCTGGAGTCGTTTCCTGGCTGTCCACCACCTCCGATACGGCTCCTTCACTCCCTTCCGACAGCATCCCGGTGGTTTTATTTTCCGCTTCGGTACCCGTAGTGACAGAAGCGTGGTTGCTGCTGGTTGTAGATTCGCTACATTCGTCGAGGACCTGGCAGAGAATGTCGCCGTCACTCTCCCTCGTCGTTTCGGTGCCACCGTCTGGTCTGGAGGCGCTTATCTCTCGTCTTTCAGACTCTACGTCCAGCGCGGCCGGCGCCTCACAAGGGTTGCCTTCCCCACTCTCGACGAGACTGGGTCTTTCCTCGCGCTTCTCCAAGGAAGCAGTCGACCGAAGAACCTCTTCGGTGGGCTCCGTGCTCGCCGTGGCCTTCGATTGCCTGTCGAGGGGATCACTGGAACCGGATAAGCAGGGAACCCTCGATGCGTGTTGCACGTTGACAGGAACGAAGTGGAGAGGAGGCACGGAACGACACCTCGGAGGCATTTCAAGTGACGTATGAATGTAAGCTTGTTGCCTGTTGTTGCTAGTGAATGGGCTGCTCGTCGCTGTTGTGCCCAGTGGGGCAGTGTTCGGTGGGACAGCGATCGAGGGACAGTCTTCGGTCTCTTGCGTCGCTCCGCCTTTCGCACCTTCTCGAGATGTGTCAATCGCTCGATGCTCAAATTCAGCTTTGCTGCCAATGCCGCTTATTCCGGATTCTGGGGTATTCTCTTCCTGAACTCGAACTATAGCTTTCGCTTGACTGTCATCTGAAGAAGTCGTGTCCGTGTCCTCTGCCTCGTGTCCCGCTTTCACCGTAGAAGTAGTTGAGTGCTGACTGTGGTCCGTGCCTGTATTCGACCCGTCGTCGTAACCACCTACGCCTTTTCTGCCCGCTTCACTGTCATCGATGCCATTCAGTGGTTCATCCGCTTGGGGATTGCCCTCGATGTTCGTACCGCATTGCGATGTCGCTTCCGGTGATTCGGCGATGGTGTACCCGCCGCTGTTTTCCGGTGATCCTCCGAACCTCGCCAGCAAGTCGGCAGGATGGCTGTGCGTACCGGCGATATTGAGGTCGGGAAAGTAACCGGCCACGTCGCTGTTCGCCTCGAAGTCGCCGCTCAGGCGGCAGATGTCGTAAGTCAAATCGGCCGAATCCTGCGAAGCGTGAAGGCGAAACATTAACAGGCACCAGTGTATACAGTTTACTACTACAACATAGCTCCCTGTTTTCAATATGGACAGCGGGCGTTTATTAATAGTATGGGACGTACAAGGCAAACATAAAATAGAACTTTGTAACAAATATGGATGGAGTCAACGAGATTGCCGTTTATCACGTTCTTCTGAACATGCCCATCGTCATTCACGATTACATGAATTCCCACCAACTTAAGAAAATGTCTCCGCACGTTAGGAATCCTTTTAAATGAGTGTACAAAGAAAGTAAAAATAGATTGGTTTGACCACATGCAGAGCTGCCTTAAATCAACACTGCGGCGTATGTCCAACGTAACAACTGATAGAAAATAAAAAAAAAATGTAGGATGATCGCAGGGGTATTTAGGGCTTTACAAAAAGTTCCACCGTTTGACTGTATGAACGATTGCTTCGTTGTACGGAAGTTGCTTCCGGCAATGCCAGTGACTCGGGACATACCGGGAAATTTACCACAGGATATGACATCGTTGTACTGTCACATAAATCCCCAGTGACTGAAGAGAATGATTCCGCGCAACTAAGAACTGTGTGCGGTTTGCATAGCGAGCCATTATCAGCTTATTTCCCTCTCTTTTTTTTATTTTGCCTATTTTAAACCAAGACACGTGAATGTGTGCGTAAAAAGGCTTCACAGAGAATAATAGGTCGGCAAAAATTGTGCATCTCATTCAGACTGACTCACGAAATATATTTGGCGCTTTGGACTCACTCGGACTCAGACTCAACAACATTTTTTTTCAGCCGGACTAACTCGGATTCACACTCACCAAAATTTTCTTCAACCGGACTCACTCGGACTCAAACTCAACAAAATATTACTCACCCGGACTCACTCAGACTCAAACTCACGGCTCGATCTGAGTCTGAGTGAGTTCAAGTGAGTCGACTCATGAGTCCGTTAGGCTAGAATTCACTTTTTCGACCATGGTTTCAATGCTCTTGAACATCGATATCTCACGTTTTTGGAGCTCATCTTGGTGTCTTGTGATATAGTACCTTCGAATACGAGTTATGAGTGGTTGCAAACCAGTAAGGACATTTTTCTTGAAAGAGATGACAACATAAGATATATTTATCAAGAACTTCCCTGGAAGAGTTGGCAGGGATGAAGTCAAGCCCCCCCCCCCCCCCCCTTACGTAATTCACGCCTCTGATCAATAAATATCGAAATAGCGTATGAACGATACTGCTTTGGAATACGTGTGAGTAGACGTGAGTACATAGGTCGGCAAAAATTGTGGAGCTCACTCAGACTCACTCACGAAATATATTTGGCGCTTTGGACTCACTCGGACTCAGACTCACCAAAAATTTTTTCAGCCGGACTCACTCGGACTCACACTCACCAAAATTTTCTTCAACCGGACTCACTCGGACTCAAACTCAACAAAACATTAGTCACCCGGACTCACTCAGACTCAGACTCATGGCTCGATCTGAGTCTGAGTGAGTCCAAGTGAGTCGACTCATGAGTCCGTTAGGCTAGAATTGACTTTTTCGACCATGGTTTTAATACTCTTTAACATCAATATCTGACGGTTTTGGTGCTCATCTTGGTGCCTTTTGATAAAGTGCCTTCGAAAAAGAGTTATGAGTGGTTGCAAATAAGTAAGGACATTTTTCTTGAAAGAGACGACAACATACGATGTATTTTCAAGAACTTCCCTGGAAAAGTTGACGAAGATGAGGTCAAGGCACACTCCTACGTAATGCACGCCTTTGATCAATAAAGATTGAAATGGTGTATGAACGATACTGCTTTAAAATACGTGTGAGTAGACGTGAGTATAAAGGTGAATTAAGGTAAGGCTGATAGTAATGATGAAGATGAGTAGATAGGAGTCCATAGGTCGGCAAATCAAAGTGGACCTCACTCAGACTCACTCAAGAATTATACTTTGCGCTTTGGACTCACTCAGACTCAGACTCACCAAAATTTTCCTGAGCCGGACACAGTCGGACTCACACTCACGAAAATTTTCTTCAACCGGATTCACTCAAACTCAAACTCACCAAAATATTACTCACCCGGACTCACTCAGACTCAGACTCACGGCTAGATCTGAGTCTGAGTGAGTCCGAGTGAGTCGACTCATGAGTGAGTTCGCCGACCTATGCGTGAGTATAAAGGTGAATTCAGGTAAGGCTGATAGTAATATGGTGAAGATGAGTAGATAGGACCATAGTTCGGCAAATAAAAATGGAACTCACTCAGACTCACTCAGGAATTGTACTTTGCGCTTTGGACTCACTCAGACTCAGACTCACCAGAATTTTTGTGAGCTGTACTCACTCGGACTCGCGCTCACGAAAATTTTCTTCAACCGGACTCACTCAAACTCAAACTCACCAAAATATTACTCACCCGGGCACACTCAGACTCAAACTCACAGCTCGATCTGAGTCTGAGTGAGTCCGAGTCGGCTCATGAGTGAGTTCGCCGACCTATGCAGAGAATAAGACAGTAGCTTAGATAAATGTGTAGCGTATAAACCTGGGACTTAGGTTTTATTGCAACAAACCTAAAGCACTCTCATAGCACGAGTTCTTTTTTTCTCTCGCTAGGAAGAGTAACAGACCACGTTTATTTGCACTGACCAGCATAGATAAGGGCGGTGTACTATAGCCATCAAATAAAGTTAAGCAGTGAAGCACTCATTTGATCTTGTCCAGCTTAAACGCATGCACGATGGATGCCTTGACCATGAAGAATGGTACTAAGATGAAGACTACCCCAAAGCGCATAGTAATGCTCACATAGCACCAGTGGCGTAGCCAGGGGGTGGCACACCGGGCACGTGCCCCCCCCCCCGAAATTTTTTTTCGCCATGGCATACATAGCGAAAAATGGCCATTTCAAGGAGGTGCCCTCCCCGAAATCAAGGAGGTGCCCCCCCCCCCGAAAAAAAATTTCTGGCTACGCCCCTGCATAGCACGATTCATTATTACACATTTCGGTGGTTTGTCGGAGCTCATTCAAAAACCTGCGGTGGTGCCGTTATCAATGTAAGGTGTGTCATGTGTGCACCCATGCTCACCTCGAGAGCCTTGCGCGTGGCCCTTGAGAGGGCCTCGAGCGCGGGACTCTTGACTACCGGTCGCGTTCGGGAGGTCGCTTTCGACGTGGTCCGCCTTCCGGCTCGCGTCCTGGTCGCCTTGGGTGGTCTTCCTCTTCTGCTCCTCTTCACTCGTGGCTCCGCGAAATCCTTGGTGTCGACGTCGTCGTCTTCGGACACGTCCTCCTGGACTCTGGGAGGGCTGCTCTTTCTTCGCGTCGCCGTCCTGCTTGCGCTCCGAGTCTTCACCATCTTGCGCTCGTTCAAACGCAGCTCGCTGCCGCTCGGTCTCGGCTTTCTCACGTGCTCAGGAACGTAGAGTCTCGAGGCAGGTGAGCACGTGGCACCCGCACCGGAAGTGACATCTCTGTCTCGACTGCTTGAGCTTGAACTCCTACGTGATTGGCTCACTTTGGGGGGATTGGCTTCCCTGCTTCTCTTCGTCGTTGTCGAAGCAGACTGTGTGCAGGGCATCCAGCATGACCACCCACAACCGGTAGCCCTTGGTGGCGATCTCTGCGATTAAGACAACGATGGCGACGGTCAGTTCATTTATTTGGAAAAAAAAATGTGACACCGAATGTCACTGGTTATGAAAGAAAGATATGAAAGACATTTTTTTTTCAATCCTTTAGCTATTGCTTTTTGAATTGTTTTACCTCTTTCACTTTTCGCTTACATCGCGTTACGCCCTTCTTTTTTTCTTTTTAATATTTCATAGCGTTTAGTATTGCTTTATTTAATCATCAGAGTGGCCAGTCCCACTCGTGGGTATGAGCCAGTTTTCCCTGGGTGACGAAACAAACAATATAAGAAGAGGTAATAGAATAGGATAAAGCAGGTACTGTTGTTCATGTGATGAGATTTGAAAACGCGTGGTGCATACATTGAGGTGTTGTACGTTGGCTATGTCTACGGATTGGCAGAAGGTACATACATGTGCTGGAGGGAGAGGTGTCAGTGCCCTTCTTCCAGTCATCGATAGTTTGCCGTTTATGGATTATATTGTGGGTGACGGCTGCTTTAGCAAGCATTTTGTTGAAAACGCGTTTTTCTGGGAGTCATCAGAGCTGTACAGTCGGACAATATGCAGATTGTATTTGTTGTGCATTACTTGATCTTCATGCTTTGGTACGTATGCATGAATTTTTTTTTCAGCGATTTGTTCTTTGTTGCTCTGTTAGTTTCCATATTACTTTTAAACTCTGCGTGTGGCTGTTACATTGTCTGGTGACTCTCGACCCTACTTAACCCTATTTATACTAGAAATGTAATAGAATTCCTTGTAATGAGAAGAAGCAATATTATTATTCATGAAGTGTACAGCAGCGCATAGCTCCAGGGTGCAAAAATATTTGTTGCAAGTACACGAACTATTTATTATAAGGTTCAGGGCCTTCTGATCCAATAGAGAACACCAGTCAGCAGCAGTGATAGAGTGGGACAAGTGGTACGTACAGATAGAATCACACTTGTCTAGAGCGCCCAGCCGGCCGCTGCAACTGCCGTTTTCTGCAGAAGTATGCAAAGACCGACGCCGTAAACATGGTCATACCGCATGATAGGTCCTTGTGCTATAATTCAAGCATGAAGGGAAGCTTGCAGCTAACGCGAGGTAGAAGCTGCGGCCAACAACAGCGTCGACAGCCACGCGCTCCGTTGCTCTAGACAAGTGTGATTCTAACCGCACATACATTTCTCGCCGAGCCCGGCATATATATATATATATAGTTCACTTCGCAAGATAACACTGTTTTCATTGCTCTCCGTAAATTATGTCATGGCTTTCTGCCGGTACGGCGTGGCATAAGGCTTTTATTGAACGCTATGTGCACGACACTTTTTGTCTCGTTCCCATTATAGTCCGGACATTACAAGGTGGCATCTTCATATGGCGACATAATAACCGAGATGCTTTCTTTTCTCACCGCTTTCTAGGCCGTTGTAGAACGCACAGTTCTCGACCATTCTCTTGAAGTCGGCAATGAAGGCCTCTTTGCAAGCGTAGGCACCCTTCTCGACTCGCTCAGTGATCACAGTGAGATCCATCGGCTCCTGCAAGGTGCGAGAAGACATAAGCGCTAAGAGCGTTGAGCATTCGGACGTGGGATGGATACTGTTCTGTTTGTCCATCTGCCTCGGCAACCAGGTTGAGGTTATTTACCTTGATGATGCTGAAGTATCCCGGACACATCGTCTCGTCCAGGGACATGGAGAACAGCCAGGCATCGTCGTGGCTTCTCACTGCATCAAGCACTGCGCCGAAGGGAGTGTGATCAAATGACGCAGCATTCAAGATGGAATAGTGTGAGTTGCGCATCCTGTGTCCGTGTTCAAACAAATGTTCTTTGACCAGGATTACCTTATTCTGCGTCCCGTGAATATTCGGTTTTATATATAGGCCTATGGACCTCATTATCAGATCACGGCCGCTAATTTTTTTTTATTATTTTTTTACTTAGCGGGTGTGATCAGATTCTCCGTATTTGTTAATGCAATGGACAAAATTTGGCTCTGGGACAGCTTGAACATAGCATTTTCGTTCGTGCGTGAATATCCCCACTATTAAAGAGGTTTACGAAAGTGATCAGTGATTGCGCTGGCGAAGTTCTACAAGTCGTGGCAAACGCTAACGATTGAGTACATCGGTCATTGAGATGAGCTACACCGGTGTCACATGGTCTATTTTTTAAAAATCTCGATTGGGCCCGATACGGATCAAATTTCGTGATTGTGATTGGCCCCTTTAGGCAAGCTACGGAAGGGAGCCAATGAAGTTTTAGAAATGTGATCCCGATTAGGCCTAATTGTGATCAGCAGTGCCCCGTTTTACAGCCGTATTACTTATCTACAAGTTGGAGTGATTTCTACAAATATTTGCAAATGTAAGTAAGTTTACCCACGGATAAAATAATGATATTTCAATCTGGCCGTGTGGTTGACATTCCTCACGTTTCTTTCCCGCCGTCACGCACACATAACCACGCGTGGTCGTTCAGTGGACGTGATCGTTATGCGAGTGTTGCCTTTGTGTTCAGGCTGTTGAATGCACGCTACAAGATCCCGCAAATAGAAAGTCCTTCCGTCGCGTTCGTTCGCAAAATCTGACTGTATATGCCAATCGTATTGTTGGACATATCAGCGAAGGTGACCGACAGATGGCAAAAAGCACATACGAACAAAGGCATTTGCGAAGTCGGCCTGCAGAAGTAATGCTTTCGCGCTTGTCAAACAAATGTTGCGAAAGATAGGGTGAGTATATAGAAGGCTCACATGTTGGAAATATACTCAGCCAAACCCGATGGTGGACTCAACATTATCGAGAGCTACCGTACAATAGTAAATAACACTTGTGAAGAAGAGGCTTGGTAATTCGGCCGGACTGCTATATAGAGGCCCGTGTACTGTGCGATGTCGGTGCACGTTAAAGAACACCGGATGATCGAAATTTCCGGAGCCTTCCACTATGACGTCTCTCATAATCATATCGTGGTATTGGGTCGTGAAGCCCCGGATATTATTATTGGTGTTGCATCTACTGAACATTTGCAACAGTGCAGCGGCATCGTGGCGTCTGCTTTTCGATCGCATGCATGCGTTGCGCCAAACTTTGGCTTCTTCGTGTATTCTGAGAGGATCGCAAATTTCAGAAACCGGTAGCATGCCTTCGACGTCAAGGGTGATTAGTCGGCGCCGTGTAGTCCCGGAGCTAATGCTTTACTGCGCGCCAACGCGCTATACGCATTACTGTACAAAGAAACCCCTGGTGAACGGCGTAAAGCATGCGTTGCTGCATACCAATTTCACCCCACACATTTCAAGCATTCTATAGAGAAGCTTGGGCCATTAGGTGACGTTTACTTGGTAAAGTACATTCTTAATCATGCCCTGCGTAAAGCGCGAGATATATGCAGGACACTGGAATTTTTTCATTTAGTTTCCTGGATACAGCTAGCACTTTATCCGGGACCTCATTTAGAGTGTAGGCTAAAGGCCGTAGACGGGACAGCGAGCTGCTGAGTTACAAGCAGTAAGGCAGAGTGCGGAAACGTTCGTTCTGTTCATAAGATTTGTAGGCCACAAGTTTCTGCTCGCCTTCGTTCCATTACTGTTTCCTGTCGATTGATCATTGCCAACTTTCGTCCCTAATTTCACGAGGCTAGATGTCTTCGTGCCGCGGGTGAGATACGAGAACACTTACCTATCTGTAGCCGGGAGCGTAGAGCCACTGATCCGGGACTCTTGCAAAGCCTGCGGTACAGCGAGCGGCAACAAAAGAGAGAGCGTGAGCGAACAATTTAACGCACAGAACTCATTGTCGAGCAATGCGTATTCACACTACCGCCATCGCCTCCCGCCTTAACTTTAAGAAACAGAAGCAAGGTATCGGCTCGGGCTAGTTGGTATTCCATATTAAACTCGCGTACAGTGCAGGAAAAGAAGGGAGAAAGAAACGGCAAACACGAGCGCTGACTTTGAACTAGTTCTTTATTCTGAAAAAAAATTCAGGCACCTTCGCACTAGTGGTCCCAAGCCTGAAGGAAGTGCGGAGCTGGGCAGCCTTCTTTGTTTCTCGTCGGTTTTCTCTTTCTTTCATCCTCTCTTTCTTTCTTTTTGTATTTTCCGGTTTTTCTGTCTTTTTTTCTCTTCATTTCTATTTACTTCTATTTTTCTTCCTATCTTCTTGCTTTTTTTCCTCTCTCCTCCTATTCCTCTCTTGCTTCCTCTTTTCTTTTTTTTCAATTTTTATACGTGGTTTTATTTAAAGTTCTCCGCACTTAATATCATCATCAAGGCGCTCGAAGAACAAGAGGGAGAAGACTTCTCTTTGGCGCGAGCGCGCGCACAATGTGCTTACAGCTGGCTATGCTATATGTGGTTTTGCCTGTGTTAAAATCACCATCAAGACGCTCGAAGAACAAGAGGAAGAATACTACTCTTTGGCTCCAGCGCGCGCTCAGATGGCTATGCTGCATGTGGTTTGGCCTGCGTTATCGACGGCTCGCTAACCGAATCGCCTTCCGCGATTGCTGCTGCCTCAATAATCATTCCTGTATTGTCCGTTGCGATGAGAATACAATGTTAATACAATGACAATACATTGTGCTAACAGAAAAATTACACCATCTCCCGCTAAAGGGAACCATGTGTAGATGTGAAGCAGCGGGCGCTAACGCTTACACTGGCGGCGGCGTTGACGCTGGCGCTCATCGCAGCGTTGCGCAGGAGAGAAAACTGGGGAGGCGCAAAGCACGCAGTGATGGAGCGGTGTTTCCTACTAGAACATGCCAATCGCTGCTAATGGGCAATGAGAGACAGAAGACTCCGACTGGACACAGAGACCCGCAGTCCGCTTTTAGTTAACGCGCACGCTGCGAATTTTTATTGTTCAACAACGTGCAAGAGAAATCTCCCACCGGCACCACCTTGCAGGTCAAAATCCAGTGCCATATATACGGAGTGGCCAGTGAACGGTTGTGCAGCGCGAGCAGTCGGCTTTTTCAACCAAGAAACTCGCTAGCAGACGCTGCCTGCGTCGGCGTCGCGAGACGAGAGAGGGGGAGCGTAGGAGAGGAGAGAGAGGAGGGGACGCGCATGCGCAGTGGGAGTGTGGACGCCGCGGGCGGGGATGCCTAGAGGAGAGAGAGAGGGGGGAGGCGCATGCGCAGTGGGAGTGTGGACGCCGCGGGCAGAGATGCGAGGAGAGAGGGGGGAGCGTAGGAGGGGAGAGAGGAGGGGAGGCGCATGCGCAGTGAGGGTGTGGTTGCCGCGGGGAGGGTTGCCTAGAGGAGAGAGAGGGAGAGAGGAGGTTATTTTTTTAAAAGCGTTTGCGCATGCGCAGTAAGGGAGGCCACGCGGCACACCACCACCACCGGATTAAGCTTCGCCATAAGATGCTTCACATCTAAAGAGCTGACGTTTCTAAAATCACCCATGCGCTCTTGTTTGGGTTAGCATGATCGCTCAGTTGTAGATTTGCGGATCACCATGCACTGTGTTGTTGGCTATCGTGTTGTGGTTTGAGGCGTATACTGTCTCAAGTACATAGATATTTAGGCATGTTTTGCGATATAATGAACTAGTTGGAAGTCAGCGCTCGTCTTTGTCGATTCTTTTGTCCCTTCGTCTTTTCCTGCGCTGTACGCAAGTTTGAGATTAAACTTTACCACGGCGGGGGGACGGCTGCATTAATTTTCTTCTATATATAGGTATGTAGCATGCTGCTAGAATGAACCTTGTGTAAATAAACGCCCATTACGTTTCCGCTACAATGACAGACTTAATTACTTAATTTGTGTGCCTCCGTCAATGTAGGGCTAGTTCTGCTTCTAGCCCCCCACCCTCCTCCCAGGGGGCTGTGCCATCTGGGGTGGGGAATAAAATATATGTCGTGTACCTGTTCCGCCTGATCCCGAGTCGGCTTGGCGGTGGCGTTTGGACGGAGGGTGCCGCATGTTTTCTCGGCCTGCCCGGACCTCGTCCACTGGATGCTGGGCGTCCTCTCTTTGAGGCCCTGGTAAAGAAAAAAGTGAGTGAGACGACACTCAGGGTAGTTTGGAACTGAATAATTTGGAACTGCTGAAAGGGTGGCCAGAGCTTAGGGAAGCTGCGTGAGAGCAGCTTTTTCTCTGGCCTCCTACTTTTCCATGTAACCATATTGTATAGTTCCTGGTGAACATAAACGTTTGATTGATTGATTGATTGATTGATTGATTGATTGATTGATTGATTGATTGAATTTCAATTATGAGTAAACACCTTAAGGAAAAAGACGAAGTTGTTTGACTCTTTTTTGCCATATGTATGATTCTCATATATATAACTCCCTTTAAAGAAAGCTGGAGTCAGGGTAAGACGGAAGCTTGTGAGGAAAAAATTCGTGAACACGGGGTTGTCGCTGGTGCCGACGTTTCGACAGGCAGACTTGTCTTCTTCAAGGCTGCTACGAGTTGCAGCCTTGAAGAAGACAAGTCTGCCTGTCGAAACGTCGGAAACAGCACACACATCCTGTTTACGAATTTTTCATCTCTTTAAAACAGACCAGTTAACTCTTTTTAACACTAAAGTGTTTTATGCCGAGGTCCACCAAGATTTCAATGACGTATTTCCGTCACGAAAATGACGTCGAAAAAATGTGCCCGATCAGATGACAAAGAAAAAAGTTCCGTCATAGGGCATCGAACGCAAGACCGCTCGGTTCGCAACAACAGATTCCGGGCACGCTATCCACTGAGCCACCGTCTGTTTTTTTTTTTCTTTAGTGCCGGAACTCAACTTGTAACAAACAAACAAAAAAGTACTGAGCCATGGTCACAGAGTACACAGGTTTTACAAACGCGCCTTTTATATCTCACACTTTCTTCTCGCAGTGTTCTTGGTCGGCGATGTGGTATCCCCTTTTGTGAGTGACAAAGTGGTTCATCATTACTAGAGGCCGGATTTTTAGGCACTAAAAATCGTGTTTTAGGCGCCAAAAATAGGCAGGAAAAACACCGTTTTAGGCCCCCAAAATCGTAAATATAGGCACAATAAATTTTTGCAAAAACTCAAATTTTCGAATAAGGACGTGGGCGACCTGGTCTACGACAGCAAAGCAAACAAATGTTATATTTTATGATTTTACAAAGGCGTTATTGATTTAACATAGCCATGCAATGGTCCCTTTTCGGGCACGGTTTCCAGAACACGGTCACTCCTTTTATTGTCCAGAATGGTAAGTTAAGTGTCCACCATCGAATAAACACGCTCCTGGGTCTGCTTCTTTTCGGCATGGCTGGGAAGGGCAGCACAGGATTCAATAGCCAGACCGCTCAAAGGCCAGAAGGGTTTGTTAGCCTCGTATTGGCCGGGTCTAATAGCGCAGGGTCAATTTCTCCTGTTTGTGTGAACACCATAAAGGGCCCCTTACCAGGTTTGAGCGTTTCGAGATGAAGTATAATGCACGCACTGCGCTAACGATCACGTCTGCCAAGATTTGCAACGCTACGCTCCCCGGAAGGAGGTGAAATGTCAGACTGAATTCCTCGTGCCCTTTATCTCACGGGCGCGCGCACCAATGAGGGGGGAGGTGAAGTTCAACAAGGAATGGTCCTGTGTATGTCACAGTAGTACATGAAACTGCGAGAATTATTCGAGGCTACATGTGTAATTTGTGCAATATGTTGCTTGAATAGAAGAATGAAAGTTAATAGAAATATTAAAACATACAAACGGAATGTGTGCGCATTTTTCTCTAGTTTTTCCTTCGAATCGAGAGCGATGCCAGACTTAGCTGCCTATATTTCTTTTGTGTTCGTGTTCTCGCCGTTCCCGCGTCGTGCCGGCGCCAGCCCTGACAACGCTCAGCATGTTTTTGGTGCATCGTCCCTTACAGCAGTTGCAGCTGTGCGACGCGCTGTGTCGAGGTAAGGATACAGGATCCATACCAGCCTCTCCAAACGCATAGACGGATCCATCCCACAGAAACAGGCGGTACACTATAGAGCGAACGCCGAAACGATACAACACCGCCTGTGCGCACGACCTGGCTTGGGCATGTCATAGTGTAATGTTGCGTGCGCATGGCGTGTTGATGCGTCTGCGTCGTGTGATCTACCAGCTCCGAGTTTCTCTGATACCGAAGAGGGCAGGGAACGAATTTGGCTTGCGAGTGGCAAAGGTTTCAAGCTCACCTACCGGCATCATGCTTTCGCGGCTCGTAATGAACCAATTAAAAAGTTCTTGTGGTACAAAGCTCTTCATTGGGCAGGCAAACTCTTCCAGTATCTGACTAAAATTTCTCATGTGACCTGGTGAAGCGCCCTTTAAGAGTAAATTACAAACGAAACAAAAGCCATGTGCACATCTGATTTTTTTTTCCTACTTTCTACTTTCCCCTGACGGCACTCCATGGTTTCGCATTCGTTCTCCATATTCCTGCTGCTGCGCACAGGCACCTCCTGTTTTCTGCCCCCCCACCACGCCCAAATCTTCAAGGAGGTGCTTCAATTCCATGGGAACACTGGACTGGAAAACCGGCGGTAAAAACCGCCCGCCACGTCCTCGGCCATAGACGCCACTCTCCTCTTCTTCCCCTCTCCTCTTCCCGCCTTTATTTTCCCCTCCCCATTCCACTGTACACGCTGGGACGTGCTCCCATTTAGGCTTGCAGAAATAGCGTGTTTTCCTCTCCCCGTGCTCCAACCGCTCGCGCCATGTCAGTGCGGTGGGGTAAGGTGGCCGGCGCGTCCTGTTTCAGTGCTGCTACCGGTTGCTTCCCGGGTGTTTGTTCAACTAGGGAACCAGGTTGTTGCACCCCATGAAGTTCCGAAACGTCAATTTTGCCCGGTAACATGAATTACGATCTCGAACGGTACTCGAAAGCAAAATTTGAGGCTAAATAGCGTTCATATGGGCACCAATTTTGAAAATAGGCATTTATGGGCACTTATAGACATTTAGGCATAAACCCCAAAAATAGGCATTTATAGGCACTATAAAAACACTATAAAAGCCCTCCTTTACCCCTAATTCACGCTCATATATCAAAGTGGCGCGATAGGAACGCAAGGAAAAAAATAGGCATTTGCCTATAATCCGGTCTCTAATCATTACTGTGGCCTCCGCGATTAGCATCTGCGACGCGGGTTGCTGCGTGTCCGCCCCATTAGGCGCGTTTTCTATAGAAGAAGCGCAATTTTGTCAACGCCTTAACACACCGCGTTGCGGCGACCTTAGCCCAAGCGTTGGCCTCGCTTATAGTATTCATGCAAACCGAAAATAGCTCTGCGACGCGCGCCTGCGTCACCTGGCTGTAACACAGCGTTCCCCGCTTACGCTCGCACAGAGAAAAATCGCGGCCGGGCTACAGGGGGGGACACGACGCGCTCCGCGTTTCCCTCTAGTCCGGCCGTGGTGTAATGGCGACCTTAGCCCAAGTTCTGCGTCAAATATGAGACGCTTTTCTGGCTGTCACACCCCTTTCTATGATTACGTTCTCGCCGTTAACTACTACAGCTACCGCAAGGGTTTGCTTAATCATTGATCATGGGCGTTAGTCGTCGGGATGGAGATGTACGAGCAAGCGTCAAAGTGGGTGCACCCACGTTAAACGGTGCTATAGATGCCGAACACAGATAGACATTGCGCAAAGTCTCTTATATCAATGTACCGTAAACATTTTAGATGCGAAGCAGCTCTTTGACTAGGCTGTGTAACGCTGTCCCTCCGTCCGTGCGTCCGTATGAACGCGCCGCAACGCGCTCCCCTCGCCGCAGGTGTTGGAGCGGTGCCAAGTAGGTCACGCCGCAGCTGCGCGTTGACGTCACGCTCCCCTCGCAGTGCGCGCTGACGTCACTCTCTCCCTCGCCTGCCGCGCGCTCGCCGCAGCGCCCGCAGCTGCCGCCTGACGCGCGCCTAACGTACGCGTTGAAACATGTCTGTACGTGTCACCTCTCTCTCGCTTCACCCTCTCCACCACTCCCATGCGCAACGCTGCTGCTTCGCATCCCATCAGGGTTCCCTTTGGGAAGATGGTGTAAATTTTTTCATCTGTGAGGGCACGTTTTACTTTCGTGTTATACCGATTCCTATGACGGTGAGATCAACCACGCTTTTTGGGGAGTCGTGGGACGCACGTCTCTCCAAAAGAGAGTCAACGTGTCTTTTTAAAGAGAATTTTATATGCTGAATTCATACATGTGGCAAAAAAAAAACGTCAAATGTCTTCTTTTTGTTCCCTTAGAGTGAAGTTTTTGTCAGTGGGAGAGTTTCCTAATTGGATAGAGGGGTGCGAACCTCCTGAGTGCCTGCATCGCCACACTTACCGGAGTGCGTTGGAAGCGAATGCGGTCAGTGACTGAGGCGTCTCACGGTACGTCAAATATAGAGTGACCATTATGACCCGTATTAGGGTGATTCCACGAGAGATCGAACATGCATGTCCGGTCGATATTTTTGTTTTGTCTGGGTTTTTTATATGTTATGCGGGCACATTCAAAGTGCACGGAACCGAAAATTTTATTTCCGAAAAACGCTCCGAGCGCGAGAAAAAAATATTTGAATGTGGCGGCGCGGACGTCTTGTTTTTGCTCACCGCAATATTTTTGGATTTCGCGGCCGAATTTAATGCGAACTGTAAATGTGGCGTCGAAAATTCTTTGTGTTGGTTTTAATAGGCAATACTGTGAATTACATCCATGCTTTTTTGATGCTGTCCTCCAAAGGGAAAAAATGTAAAAAAATGGCGAACACGGCCCAAATCGAAAATGTTTGCTAAGTTTGATGCGTCTTCGCCCGTTTGCTGTTTTACACAGAAACTTCAGAACTGTGCCACATATAGAAAAAGGCCTTTGAAATATTTCTGCGAAAGATCGCTATCCTACAAGCAGCGTAAAAAAAGAAAAAAAATAGTTAAAAAGGCAAGTTTTTTCAAAAAAAGCCCATTTTCAAAAAACAAAATAAAAAAAACCCCGATCTCAATTTTGACGAAAATTTTTTATCGAAAAGCGCTTATGTCAGTCAATGCACGGTTTCAATATCATATGTCCTCATTTGCTTTGTTAACGAGATATAACAGGGCCAAAGTGACCCTTGAGGTGTGTTCTCACTTCAGTGCCTTCGATGGTTGTTATCGGCTTGCATTGTGCTTAAATATACAGTACTAATTATTTTGTTGCAGCGAAACTTCACTCTGGTGGCCTGTGTTTAGGAAAAATGTATTATCAGATTTTATTTGTGTCTAGCGTGTGCGGGGGGTGGGCTGCTTCCGCTCTTTAGAGGACTACGCGCACACAGTTTGCAGCCTGCAACCTCGCATACAAGCATCAGAAGAAAGGTGGACGCCTGTTTAACATATTAATCGCTTCATGTTCCTCAAGAAATGCTTGGTCTACCTCACCGCGGTGCTCAGATGTAGACAGGTTTTCCATAAGATGCGTAAGGGCAGACCTCCATCGCGAATATTCTCATCATATGTGGCAGTGGCCTCCGCAGGTAGGCAACAACAAAAACAGTAATGGCGAAAAAAGAAAAACATTTACGCAACGAAAATGTTTTTCTCAACAATCTTCTTCTTGTGAACGCGTAAATAATTGCCACAGAATACTCGGACCTAGCCATGGGTCACGCGCATCGTGTGCAGTGAACAGACCAAGTCGCTACGTTTACACTGAACAGCGCCACACTCATTCTCTCACTCATGCGCTGCTGTCGCGAATCAGTTTCCGAAATCTCCGATGTTTTCACGCTTTATGACCACGGCTTTGTCTGTCTAAAGGCTTTGTACTACGACAATTAATGTGTGGGCCACACTCGTAGTCGAAATTTAGGATAACGTATACGTCTGGAGCCATCAGCAATCCATACTGTTGTCGACGTGCGAAAGCACTTTAGCAAAATTACCGACAAAACATCATAAATTGGGCAGCTTCGGCCACTTGTGGCTTAATCATGCCGCACCACACGTTTTCTGGCTCCTGAAACGCTGAGGTAAAAGTCGAGGTGATACAAGATGACGTTATCTGCGACGCCGAAAACATGAGATTGCTTGAAGCGAAATTAACGGCTCAGAAGTGGCTGAGATAACGTTTTACAAATGTTATTTAGGCACAGTGTGCGTCGAATAGATAAGATGGTTAGAGCATCCAAAGCACGTAACGGAAGGGAAGCAGGCAGTGAGAGAGCCCCTCCATAACACGGCGTGTGGCATTTCGTTACAAATTAAGGTAGCTTGTCGCTGCATACAGATGCTTTTTTTGTGTGTGTGCAAGGCGAGTTTTGGCAAAGTCACCTAAAGCATGTGCTCGCGGTGTCTCGCGCGCTCCTGATTAGCGAATAATGGCGGGGTAAGTTGAGGCTGCAGGCTGCAAACTGCGGATATTCGCGACAGAGGTCCGCTGACATTGCCTTACGCGTCTTATGGAAAACCTGTCTACATCTGAGCACCGCGATGGGGTAGACCAAGCATTTCTTGAGGAACATAAAGCGATTAATATGTTTAACAGGCGTCCACCTTTCTTCTGATGCTTGTATGCGAGGTTGCAGGCTGCAAACTGTGTACGCGTAGTCCTTTAAAGAGCGGAAGTAGCCCACCCCCGCACACGCTAGACACAAATAAAATCTGATAATACATTTTTCCTAAAGACAGGCCACCAGAGTGAAGTTTCGCTGCAACAAAATAATTAGTACTGTATATTTAAGCACAATGCAAGCCGATAACAACCATCGAAGGCACTGAAGTGAGAACACACAGCAAGGGTCACTTTGGCCCGTTATATCTCGTTAACAAAGCAAATGAGGACATATGATATTAAAACCGTGCATTGACTGACATAAGCGCTTTTCGATAAAAAATTTTCGTCAAAATTGAGACCGGGGTTTTTTTTATTTTGTTTTTTGAAAATGGGCTTTTTTGAAAAAACTTGCCTTTTTAACTATTTTTTTTCTTTTTTTTCGCTGCTTGTAGGAAAGCGACCTTTCGCAGAAATATTTCAAAGCTTTTTTTATGTACGTGACACAGTTTTGAAGTTCCTGTGTAAAACAGCGAACGGGCGAAGACGCATCAAACTTAGCAAACATTTTTGATTTGGGCCGTGTTCGCCATTTTTTTACATTTTTTCCCTTTGGAGGACAGCATCAAAAAAGCATGGATGTAATTCACAGTATTGCCTATTAAAACCAACACAAAGAATTTTCGGCGCCACATTTACAGTTCGCATTAAATTCGGCCGCGAAATCCCAAAATATTGTGGTGAGCAAAAACAAGACGTCCGCGCCGCCACATTCAAATATTTTTTTCTCGCGCTCGGAGCGTTTTTCGAAAATAAAATTTTCGGTTCCGTGCACTTTGAACGTGCCCGCATAACATATAAAAAACTCAGACAAAACAAAAATATCGACCGGACATGCATGTTCGATCTCTCGTGGAATCACCCATTAAAGACTTTCTTCTTCATTCGAGCGTAACTTATGGCGCTGATAGGCAAAGAACAGGGTGTAATTACTTCAATGTTCGGGCTATAATTGTGAATGCATAATTGGAGGGGTTACATTCAAGTGTGTTCTATACGGGAATTTTCGTGTGAGCTAGCGAGACAGCCATTTGGGCTAGTCGGGAACGATTCATTTTAAATGCAAAATTCGGGCGCACTACATAACAGGACAAAAGAGTCGTTATCTTCTTCTGTCCCTGTTTTGTAGTGCTCCCCATTTTCGCATTTAAAAATAATTCGTGTTAGCTGTAATTAGTACCTGTTTGTTATATGAATTAACATTTTAGGTACCATGTAATGAAAATGATAATTTGTCTATAAAATGTTGCACGTATCCACATGAGGGGATGGGCCAAGGATTGTGTTGTTGAATCCACTCTATTAAGTTATTAACCTAATAGAGTGGAACTCTAGAACATAGAAGTGCCAATAGAAAAGCCTTTTTTATTTGACAATGGATGCCAGATGACAGACCTCTAAATTTAATGCTTGAGGTGTCTTAAGTGAATTTATGCTACGCGTTTTCAAGTTTAACCTTTTCATCTTTTTAGTTCTCTTTTTTTTTCGTATCACGATATTAGTACTTTCATTCCATGTAAAACATACATTAGTCGCTAACACCTTAAAGTACGGCCACCAACAACTCTAAAGTACTGCGTATGAAATGAATGAAGCGTATAGACTAAGTGATCTAATCTGAGAAATGCGCACGATATAAAGCACGAGTGAGAGTCAGACTAGTTAAATTTGAACAACTAAAACGTTTTAAAAATTAGGGTTAAAATTGCTGTGTTTCGGAGTATACATTATAGAATTCTAAGTACCTTTTTTTTTAGAATTCGGAGTATAAAACTTTCAAACGAATTATTTTATTGCACTCGACATCAGGCCTTTCTTCTGTTTGACTAAATGTTTTTTGCACAATATTAGATTTCAGTGCTTTCCTATTTGGCGATGGCAGAATCAATTTACGAAATGTTCGAAGGTTAACTTGTAACAAAAAAAATAAAAATAAGAAGGAATGTACCAACGCCCTAGAGGATGACTAAAGAAATTCAATGAAGATAAATAAAGCAAATAGAGCGCTTACGACATCAAACGCACTCTCGAATACAAGCAACTGGAGGAAAAATTTAGTGTCTCATCGCCAAGTTATGGCCGATGGCATTCTAGAATATACTATACAGGCTTTGTCACGTAACCAAGAGCCAAGGATTAAAAAATGAAAGTTGTTAACCACAACTGAATGAAACCAACTACATATGATTGGTCACCACGTGGCGCACGTTATAGGGTATGTTTTTATATCACACTTAAATAGTTAATTAACTAAGATCAATTGCGCAGTATCTTCAATATTCGTTTTAGGGCTAAATGCGTTTAGTTGCATTGTAAAGGGCATTCCAAGACGACCGATACCATGTTTTTTTACCGCGAATGCATTTCTCAGTCGGGCTATGTCAGGCGGCGTTGTCCGGCGTTGTCCGCGGGGAGGAGGATAGGTTGAGGAGGTGTCCGTGCGCGCCGGCAGGTGTTATCTCTCCGCTCTCACTCTCTCTCCCATAGCAAAAGCTGCGGGCGCGCGCGCTTATCCTCGCCCCTAGCAAAGTGGAGGAGGAGCGCGCTCTGGCGCGTGAGAACTCGCATCGCGGGAGCTCAGCGGAGCTACCGCGATAAAAAAGAAAAAAAAAGAAAAAAAAACAGGCGCTGCGCCGTGCTTCCGACCGGGCTGCAGAAATTAGGCGCCTTTTTCCTTCTTCGAACCACAACCACCATATAAATGGAGTGAAGCGCGCGCGAAATGCCTTCGCATTTCCTCGCCACGATTCCCTTCGGGGAGGTGGGGGGCATTTTTTTATAGTCGCTCGGTCAAATGCAGGCTGATAACAGCGGCAGGGCAAAACCATGCCAGGTCCAGAAAGTTTGCAATGCCTCACATCACGGAGGCAGTGCAAAGCGACGTTAGGTGAAGAAAGCTTTCTGGAGGGGGGGGGGGTGGGCAGTCAATACAATCGACTAAGAAGGAAAAGAGAAACAGAAAAAGAAGATGGCCTTTACCTTCGAGTCGAGGCGAGTGCGAAAGGACCACGTGAGTTTTTCTGTGTTTTCTTTTTTTCTTTTTTGCAAGCTGTATAACAAAGAAGGTAACCGGTATCCTGAAGCGTTTGTTTTGCATACATTTAGTACGACCACATGTTGCCTCCCAATGTTCCGGATTACGATTTTGATATGAAAATATCTCAATGCCTTACTGACATAACACCTCAAGTTTATCAAAATTTCTTGCACGAATGGAAGGTACAATACATCGGGTGTTTAAAGAAATGTGTCCGAAAATCATCAAAAGTAACGAATATGGATTATTTGCTCGCTGTCTTCATAAATTACTTTTTCTGTGTTGGGAGACATCTTAAGATGACCAGACACACTAATTACGGCAGTAATTAGAGAAAATAAATGAATTAACTTTGCAGTTACCGGAGACTGGCGGTCGGGTCAAATGGGATATTGCTGTCCCTCTCGCGGGAGAGGCCATTGCCGCTTCGAGATTTTGAAAAATCGGCCGGTGATAATTATTGCGGAGAAATCAAATTCAACCAATATCACCGGTGAAACCGAAGCTCCGATGAGCTCAACTGGCAGACGACCAGAATGATGTCATGTTCACGAAGACAAGTGCAGTGGTGTTAGTTCTTCTGCATTTGTTAAAGTAAGTACGTGCGCTATACCTGCACTAATCCGAAACGAAACCCGTACCACCACGAAGCAAAGATCATATATATATACAACGACTCCCGCTCATTTTGAACGTCTCGGAAGGGTACGGAAGTTGCGCTCTTCCGAGTTTCGGTTTTGGTTTTGCCGGCGAAATTCAGAGTCTATTATTCGCCAGGAGCTGCTTTAACAAAATCTGAAAGCGGCAACAGGCTCTTCCCAGAAAGGGCTGCAATTTTCCCGTTTGCAAGGGTAGCGGCTTGGGCTTGTTGGAAATTCATTGCAAAATGCTACTAGCGCGAGAACACACGGACAAGAAAGAGGACGACACACTGCGCTGTGTGTTCCTCCCGTTTGACCCGACCACCTGTCTCCAATCATCAAAAAGTTAATTAACTTAATTTTTTGGCCTTTACTCAACTTAAGATGCCTGCCTCCACACAAAAAGCAATCACGAAGGCAGCGTGAGAATATCGGATTTTCCTTATTTTCAGGATTATCGGACGCATTTCTTGAAACAACCTGTACGTAAATAGTAGAAAAGGGATTGACACGAACCCAGGATCCCCTAAAACATTTTCATGGATACTTGTTTTATAAAAATTTTACGGTTAAAGTAGCTATAAGGTAAATGGTCATGACACGTCGGCTAGATACGCCATACGCACGCGACCGCGCTTTCTGTCTACCCACACGTGCGCGGACCCGCAAGAATTGCACGCACCAGTCTTGTTTGCTTCTTTTAAAACGGGCAGCGCCACCGTGCCTATCGTTGTTACACGAAGAAAGAAAAATTTTGCTTTTTGACATTGCGTCAACATTGCGACACCAGGTCCGGCATTTTAAGACCAACATAAATATAGAATTAGAATGATGTGTTTTCCATAACCTTGACAAGTTACGAAAGGCAATATTGGGATCCACCCGTTTGTAGCAGAAAGTTACAAGGGTTTCTCGAAAATGAAGACTTGATATACTCTGTTACAACCCATGCAATATTAAATATAAGATCCGCCCACAGAACTGCGGCGCGCTTCCCATTCATTTCAGCAACAGAGTAGTGCTGCATGGGTTATTCCCTTTATGCCCACGAGTAAGTTTTCGTTGCTAATGTAAATACTATGCGTATGAACCATTGAAAGTTCGCCCTCTCTTCTTAAAGTATTGCGTTTGGCTGAGCAGTGACGTAGGAATCTTTGCTGAAATTTGCCAGGAAGTTCGTTCTTCTATCGAAAACTAGCGACACGAACATGTGTCTAAATGGGAAAGTCTCCTGCCTGAAATACGCGAGATGTGGTTGACGTCACTTAAATGAGCCAATGCTATTGGCTGGGGCACTTGTGCAAATTCTCTCTGAGTGGGACAGCGACGTCTATGGGTCGAGCTTACATTTATTTTTAGGTTGTAACAAGGAAGATAGTTCCCCCTTGGTTTCGAAGCGACTGTCGTGGACGAAATTCTGGTCCGGGAATCCAACCCGGAACCAGCGCCTTCCGGTGTGGTCTCTCTACCATCTGAGCTAACGAGGAGGCTAGAGGGCGAGTTATTCGGCAACTCGACGCGGGGGGGACGCGGAATGTGATAAGACAGTTCTGTGGAACATCGCAAAGTGGAGGAAGCATTATGACTGGGAAATTTTGCATCCACCAGTTTGTAGCGCAAAGCTACAAGAAATCCATACGAATTTCTCAAAATTAAACTTCGTAGTTGACGAAAAATTCGTCCCGTAGAGGTGTTGGTCTCGGTGTTAATCCCCCAACCAGGATGAATTTTCTGTCTACTAGGAAGCTTTACTTTGAGATATCCGCATGATTTTTCTCGTAGCTTATAGTGCTACAAACGGGGTTGTCAATTTTTTCTTGCATAACCCTTCCGCCACCTTGCAGAATTCCGCGGTAATGATTTCCCAAGCGTTGACAAGTTGTCGTATTCTTGCATATGAAAGAAGGGCAGTAGAGTTCATGCAACTTTGAATACACACGCGTCAGCATTCCTCAAAAAAATTAATGAGGCTATACTTATGCATTGGCTGCTGTGGGATGGAAATTCAGTAATAAGAACATTTCGGCCAACCGGCTATTTTGAGACTTACGTAAGAAACGTATGATTAAACGAAGCGCAGAGTCAAGAGCGTAGTTTCAGCAGTTTACTCACATTTCTTGCAGCTCAGGACGATGCCTTTCACACAATCCTTCAGGCGGTGATCGTCACGGGAAAGAGTGTCTGCAAGTTCCAGGGCGCGCTTGTTGTCATGAGGTCAATCACGATTATTTCAGAGACTGTCTTAGGGCACACCGTGTCCTTCATGTGGTCGTGAGCGAAGTGGGCACTTCTCATTAGGACACTATCATCGTCGCCTCATCGGCACTGGTCTCCGAACGAGGACAGACACGCCTGAAAAAGCACACGCATCGTTCACAGGATCCCGACAGCTGCCAAAGACCAATCCACACGGAGGGTCACTGCAGTGGTCACCAATATGTTGTCAACAATGTCCAGGAATCGTGACGATACAGCGCACGGAAATTGATGTTTGTAGAATCAGACATCGACGCAAGGTCCCATCATCCTAAAGTATGATGCGCGGATTAGTTTCGTGCAAGACGTTGCGCCACTGACGTCAGGTTACACGGGCAGCCCAGGACAAGAAACGAGGTTCTCCAAAAATCCCGGCAGCCGATACCGCAACTTCTGAAACGATCGTCCACGTGAAATCAGCACGTTCAGAGCACGCAAAGGCGAAGGCGGTCCCGATGCCACCGCTGGTAACCAGCAACCGCGAGCGTCACCTCTGGTCTCCACAGGGGCAAACCGTTCACTGCGGGTGCACCCAAGCCACAAGCGGTCTGGTGCCAGCCAGCAGTGGCCAGTTTCCATTTGTGCGTGCCTGTGTGTGTGTGTGTCTCACTCGCCGTCGTCTTCAGCGCTGTTGTCTTGTTTGTTTGAAGTGCACGATTGCGGGCGGGAGAGAATGCAAGAGAGAAGCAAGCGGCAAGACCAAACGGCGCCTGCGGTGGCGCGGAGAGGGGGGCCCTCGGAAAGTAAGAAAAGGACGCTCGGCATTTAGCGGTGGGCGGGAAGGAGGCAGTTCGAAGGGAAACACAAAGAGGGAGGGGGGGGGGGGGGGCAGCAAGGACCAGGGACAACACACAACGGCGACAGCGGTCGTCAGACCTGGGAATTGGTCTCGTTACACGCACGTAGCTACTCCTGTGCATGCACCCGGGGCACGGTGCAAGTATTTCTTGCCACCGTGACCTGGGGCAATGTTTGTGTGCTGAACTGCACAGCTTAGAAAGTTATTGCCTTGTGGTGGCGGGTTTCGGGATTACTGGCTTCCGATTCCCGCGCATTTCGTTCTGAAAAGAACGTTCAAGAGGCAATCATGGGAGAGCGCTGGAAAGCGGTATTGCGACCTTTCTGTCGGAATCGTTGAGACATTAGCGCCAGCTGCTTTTTGGGTTGCCGATTAGCTTTGTCTTTGAGGGAGTGCTGTTTGTTGCGCTTGAAAAGCGATTTATCTGAGTCGTGCCGCCTCGTTTTCTGGTCCACGTTGAACAAATCCCCCTGACAGATAACCGTTTATCCTAAACATGTAACAAGACGTTTCCTTCAAGTAACGTGTGCTGGTTTGTAATTTCCTTCTCTGTCGCATGACCTGTCTGATAACGTGCACTTGCTTTGTGCTATAAGAATGGCGCTATCGTCACGTTTCTCATGCCCATTTTATTGTATTTAGGGTTACGCACCCCGTCAGGACTATCCTGTGCTTCTTGTCTGCACTCCAGACAAGTCAATGTGTATGTAGCGTTGTCAAATAAACTTTGCACTTCAACTGACAATGCAGTGAACAGCGCTGCAGCGTTGGGTTATTTCGATGGTATTCCTGGGAGGGACACCATCGACTGATACAAGTAGTCGTAAGTTTTATGCATTTTTAATATAACTTTACCGCTACAAACTAAAAATAACTTAATTTTAGCTTTGAATTTTTTTTTAAAGTTTTGCTACGGCACTCTCATAATGCGTTGTAGTTCATTGTTAATGGATGTTTTTTCGGATAGCTAGGCTGCCTCTTTTTTTTTTTAATTTCGGTAGCCACAAGAATTTCGTGTTGCGTTACAATTTAAACAGTTAAAAGCATGCAAGAACCGTTGCCAATAATTGTGGGCCTTGTGAGTGAGAAGTATTTAAAAAAAATTTGGGGACCCTTAAGCTTCGCCTTTAAGAGTTGAACGCGATAGCGATATCCTCTCCCTAGTCCGTACTTCAATCCCTTAGTGCACACTATGTAATGCGTAGTATGCTTTAAACCACGAGCAATTATGCGCGGTAAATGCGGGAAATGGTTTTCGAAGTTGCTATGCACCCACTACGTGGTCTTAAGGGAATACGCGCAGTAACGTGTGTGCCTTTTGTAATGGGTACACGGCTTTGAACCACAATGTCGTTATGATATTCACATCTTCTGACGCCCGATGGCTATGCACGCTTGTACCACGCAATATTACTGCGATATTACATGTTGTATTGTGACGCCTGTATAAAGGACGCGCGTGTTTGCAAAGCATGAAAGTTATTTTCACTGCAATTCCAAGCAGAGGAAGTTATTTTATATGCAAGTCACAAGCAGAAGCGTGGCTGCGAATTGCGGAATAAACTTCCGCCTCCGTTGTACCGTTCATTGTACTCCGATCTTCCTGGCCATGATGTGTTGAAACGAGTGCGCAAAATGTATATCCCGCCAAATTCAAAAACATTCTTCTATAAGCTCCACTCTGAAACATTGCCGGTAAACACATGGTTAAAAAGAAAAGGTGTTTTTGTTTCTTCTGTTAACTGCCGCCTATGTGATGTGCCGGAGACAATAGAACACTGCTTTGTTAGCTGCAAAGACGCTATCCTGTTCTGGGATGTCCTTCAACGGGCTCTGAAGAAACGTTTTGTAATCAATTCTTACACTATACGTTATCTTTTGCCAACATCACTGGATGAAGTACCCTTTGATATGTTTTTCCTCATGGGTATGCACAGCCTATGGAAGACACGTATGCAAGTACGCAACGCAGAACCTACAGTTTCTTCGAGAACACATTTTATTAGAATGGCTGTTCACCTAAAAGACATTTATGAAGAAATAGATTTTGAACCGGACTGGTACCCCATCTTGGTGAGGTGCTTGGCCTCACCATCTTTTGTGTGTGACATGAGTTGATGAACTCGCTGCTCCAATGCACTTCGCTAGTCGTCGAGTGTTTCCTTAGTAACGCCAGAGCGCTTATTGTCGCTGTGTGATTGTACTTGTTTCAAACTATTAGTGCCGTTTACGTTCATTCTAACACACATTTTAATAAATACCATGAAAGAAAAAAAAAAAGCGTGGCTGCGTGGTAGAACACCTGCTTGCCACGCAGATGACCCAGGTTCGATCCTGATTCGGACCCGGAAATTTTTATTATTTATTTTATTTGCATCTTTCTCGATTTTTCGGTCACGGACAAGATGATGACTTTTCGCTCACAACCAACGACGCCGCCACCGACACCGACACCGACGCCGACGCCGACGCCGGAATTTCTGCGAAACGAGCTCTTTAACGCTATCGCGTTAAAATTAACACCCCTTCGCGTATAAGGAGAAGCGGGGCAATAAAGAGGTGCTTGGTGTGTGCCTGCCTGGCCTATCATTTTTATTTATTTCTGTATTTACTTACACGGCTTTGTGAAATGCTCCCTCCTTATTTTTTCCATTCCTGCATGCCGGGAATTCGGGCTTTTACGAACGCGCTTAGCAGTGCAACATTTATGTTGCTACAGACAACATTGCTAACGACGGTCAAGCTGGCAAAAATGAAATTCAACAACGAAAGGTGACAATGAAATGTGGCAACGTGATATGACAGTGGGATGTCGATAAAAGATCGGAATTGCCATGTCGGAAACGGCTGATCACCGTGAAGCGCTCGATCGGGAAAGCATCAATTGCTGGAAAACGGCATGTACAAATACACATGCCACCAGAGTATCTGCTTGGGCCTTGTGAGTGTATACCTACATTTTTGTTCATCTGCCGCGCTATGTTTTTCACGAACTTAAGACCCCGTCATCGAAATTGTACGCCTCATGTAGCATATCGTAGCATGTTTAGGTACAGCGCGAAAACGTCGATTTCTATATGTATATCACTCATAGAAACGCCGGGAGTCTTATGCCATACACAGTGAATGCGTTATTTATTTATTTATTTATTTATTTATTTATTTATTTATTTATTTATTCATTTATTTATTTATACAAATACCTCACAGGTTCCAGTCTCTAGAACACTGCGTGACGGTGGGGGGGGGGGAGAGGCGTTACAGAAGTAACAAGCACATGTAAATGGTGCAAGGCATAGTAGAGTTCATTACTCTTGAATATAGAAAATGCTTCCAAAATAAATATAACAGACAGCGAAACGACCGAAGCAACCAAAGGGCAGTATAGCAGGCCGACAACTCGCCGAGACTGGCACAACGTCAGCGGGAGGTGGTATTAGACATAGGAGATGAAAACAGGAAGGGAGGGAAGAGTAAGGAAAAAAGTCACAGTTTCACCGCAAGGGTGCGAAGCAATGAATGCGATAGCAAAAAATTGTAATGTTATACGAAGTGAGGCTGGCAGCTAACTCTTTTTGGATCCGATCTCACGCAATCAGAAAACGCTTGTTTAAGAGAATTCTCTTCGTGTTGAGAGCGCAGCACGTAGAAGGGTACCCCGGCCCCCCCGTTGTCGGCCGCCGAGAAGGGGAGATAACGCGCGCCCGCGCCCGCGCTCGTAAAATCGAACGTCGCCCCCCCCCCCCCCCCGCCCGCTGTCGGCCGCCGAGAAGGGGAGATAACGCGCGCGCCCCCCGCTCGTAAAATCGAAGGTCGCTCGAGGGACCCCCCCCCCTCGCGTCTTTTCACGCTCACGAACGACGGGCGGGGCCGGTTATATATATACATATACATACGGCAAATGACGCCGACGCCGACGGCGAAAAGCAGCCGCGAGTGTCCATAATTGCTATCGCAATAAAACCGAGTGGAAGGAACACACGAAAAAAATTGCGGCAAAGGGGCCTGTAGGGGAGGGTGTTTCAGCTCCACTAACGTGAAACCTGGGGAGGGGCGAAGTACGCAGTGTGCACCGGTGTTTCCCACAGCAAAATTTTTACTCTTAACTGCTTTACTCGCCACTGGTCCACTAACGCACCATCACTTTGCAGATATGTTTCAATAAGTGGTGGTTTCAAATAGATGACCTTACCGTAGAAATACACGATTGTGTCTCTGGTTTTAGATAAGAAACTTGAGCGCCTTGGCAAATTTCGTCGGGGAATCTGACAGCGCTGCTAAGCCAAACGTAATGTTTTAGGCAGTAACGACTCTATAACTCATAATATGAATAGTATGAACGGGTGGCGAGTAGTAGGGTTCACCCAATTTTTGTGGCGCGTACCCCTTTATGATGGACCGTGACAACGACATGACACGCCGACAAGCCGAGAACCTAAGGTGATCACCCCCCCCCCCCCCAAAAAAAAATTACACAGCACACTAAAAGTGCTTTGCAAAAGAGAGGCCAACACAAGTAGTTTTAATTCAGGGGCGTTTCATGCCAGAACCAGATCTTGAGGCATACCGTAATGGGGGGATTAATTGGGACCACGCGCGGTTCCTTAACGTGTACTGAATAGAACTACAGGGGTGTTACTTCATTTCGCCCCCCATCTAAATACTGCCGCTGTTACAAGGAATAGAAGCAGCGCGCCCAAGCTTAGCGGAGTGACATCTCACACGCACGAGCACGGTGGGACATCACCGAAAGATATATTGATGAGCGCGAAGCAATGCACAATAACTTCGTGTCTGCAGCTGTGCTTTTAAAGGCCGTGTGTTCCACCTTTTTAAAGGGACAATAAAGAGAAGAACGATTTTTCTCGTATTACTAAATTAGAGTTTAACAATACCGGAAAAACACCACTCTTGCGCGCGAGAAGACGATTGGTAAGCGGGAAAACGAGCGAAAAGAAAATGCGACTAGCGACGCCACCTTCATCTTCCCGCACCAAAACGCCGTGACGTCATAAATTTTGACGGCGTCTACCAGGTCACACGTAGTTCCTAATCGGTAAAAATGAAGTACATGCGTTGTCCTCTGAGGGGCCCATAGATTTAGCTTACCAAGTTTCAGGAAATTTCATTGAGTCCAATGACACCAAAATATGAAAAAATACGTTTTGAAATCCGTGACGTCACGTGCGGAGACTTCGGCGCGAAATTTGAAAATGAAACTTTTGACCTCGATTTTCTCTTGTATTATGGTTGCTGAAGTTAGCGACATCAGAGTTCGCGGAGTGCAATTCATCAAAGTCGATTCATTGTTTCACTTTAGTGTCCGTCGAATTAAGGCGAAAGAATTAGAGGCCTCATAAAACGCTCAAATTGACCATGTGACGCCTTCGCTAAGTCACAAATCGGCCAAGTTTTGTGACGTCATCCTGAGGTCACAAATTTTGGCCTGACGTCACATCCTGCCGTCACATCACATAACGTCATCACATGACATCCTCGCTTGGTCGAAGGTGGGCCGGTCACGGAGGCAGTGCAAAACCAAGTGCGTTGCAGAAAGCTTGCAATGCCTCCGATCACGGAGGCAGTGCAAAATTACTATGCATCGACTGAGAAGAAAAAGAAGGCTTTAGCCTTCGAGCAGCCATGGCCGATTGCATAAAGGAATCTGTGAGTTTTTAATTTTGTACTCATGTGGACCGAGTTCACCTGGCGTCCCCGGCGCATCCCGCTAGCACAAATCAGGCAATTAATATGAGTACAAAGAGTCTTTCCCTTTCCCCTTTCCCCCCTCATTGCTCGTTCTTGCAGTTTGAATACATGTTTGACTTCTTGTACCGTGCTCATGACACACGGCGGAAAAGAAAAAAAATGCCCCCCACCTCCCCGAAGGGAATCGTGAGGAAATGCGAATGCATTTCGCGCGCGCTTCACTCCATTTATATATGGTGGTTGTGGTTCGAAGAAGGAAAAGGCGCCTAATTTCTGCAGCCCGGTCGGGAGCACGGCGCAGCGCCTGTTTTTTTTTTTTTTTGCTTTTGTTCTGTTTTTTCTTGTTCTTTTTTCCTTTTTTTTAATTTCTTTAATTTTTTTTTCATATATAGCTCCGCCGAGCTACCGCGATGCGAGCGCCCTCACGCACTTGAAATGCATTCGCATTTAAAACTGGAGATGCGTAAAGCACGCAGCGATGGAGCGGTGTTTCCTACTGGAACATGCCAATCGCTGCTAATGGGCTATGAGAGACAGAAGACTCCGACTGGACACAGAGACCCGCAGTCCGGCTTTTAGTTAACGCGCACGCTGCGAATTTTTATTGTTCAACAACGCACAGGAGAAATCTCCCACCGGCACCACCTTGGAGGTCAAGATCCATTGCCATATATACGGGATGGACAGTGAACGGTTGTGCAGCGCGAGCAGTCGGTTTTTTCAACCAAGAAACTCGCTAGCAGACGCTGCCTGCGTCGGCGTCGCGAGGCGAGAGAGGGGGGTAGCGTAGGAGAGGAGAGAGAGGGGGGGGACGCGCATGCGCAGTGGGGGTGTGGACGCTGTGGGCAGGGATGCCTAGAGGAGGGAGGGGGGGAGCGTATTAGAGGAGAGAGAGGGGGGACGCGCATGCGCAGTGGGAGTGCGGGGAGGGATGACCTAGAGGAGAGAGAGGGGGGAGCGTAGGAGGGGAGAGAGGAGGGGAGGCGCATGCGCAGTGAGGGTGCGGTTGCCGCGGGGAGGGATGCCTAGAGGAGAGAGGGGGGAGAGAGGAGGTTTTTTATTTATATTTTTTTAAAGGGCTTGCGCATGCGCAGTATGGGTGGTCACGCCGCCCACCACCACCACCGGATAAGATGCTTCACATCTAACACCTGCCGGCGCTTACCTTCTCAACCTGTCCTCCTCCTCCTCCTCCGCGGACAACGCTGGACAACGCTGGACAACGCCGGACAACGCCGGACAACGCCGGATGCCTGACATAGCCCGACTATGAAATGCATTTCGCATTTAAAAAAAATTGCGGTCAACTCTGTACAACTCTCCTGTGGTATCTTGTGGGGGAGGGGGGGGGGGGCAGAGGAATAGTGCCACACATTTACTATTGTATTGCGTTGGTATGAGTTCGGGTTGATGGTCAACAGAATCCAACATCAACCGACAGTTAGAATACACTAGCGAATATTACCGAAAATTTAGGCAACAGTTGTAGGTTCTGGTACAACGCAAGTTGACGTGATATGCGTCACACAAACCCAAGGTTCTGTTCAATAAGTTGGTTTCTTGCTAAAACAATTAATCTTATACTGTATATTTTGTCTTGGTTATCAGGTTATATGACAAGCTTTTGGTCCTACTTTACTTGACTGGAGTTCTGTCTTTCCCTTTTTATTTTTTTAATTCTACGCTCCTAATCAGGTCCCGCTTAAAGTGCTGTAGATATAGCCAGGAAACCGGGCATTTTTCGTCTTGTTTCCTGGGTATAGCCAGCATTTAACCAGGACCCGATCAAGAGTGTAGCACACGCACGGTGCTCCTTGAGGTGGACCTATAAAGGGCTTCTGAAACCCTGGTTCTCACGCGCTTGCAGTGATATGCCTCACATTAACAAATAAGACCACCACTTTGATTCGGCAAACGTGATTTGGTGTTTTGCGACCACTGCTAGTGCTCGGGAGTATACTGTGCGGAAAGCAATGCACGCACCTGCCCCCAAAAGCTGCACAAAGCACGCTGCGGTCCAGCTTCATAGGAGAGGAAGGCGACGATGTCCGAGTGCTTCGCTCTTCTTCCACCTGCTTTTTTGTTAATTTAAATTAAATTGGCCGCTTCATTGCTTTTCTGCCAGTTCATTATTATATTCCATTAATAATTTCTTCCTGTTGCATCCTTCTTTCTTTTAAATAGTCCAAATTTAACCTTTTAATAAATAATTTAAAAAAAAAACTATCCGGTTCTTGGGCAATCACCCAGCGTGGGTGTGCGCCACAGATTCAAGGCTCTACTCTACACTACTCTTCCTCTGTTTCTGCACAGGCCAGCCTGCCTACACTGTCCCGCTCATGCTGCCCTTTCGGAATCCCTATGACCTTGTAGCGTGAATGCTCCCACGTCCCCAATTTGTCGGAGGACACCGCACGCTGCAGCTCATCCCTCCCGCGGCTTCTCGCAGGGAGCTCTCCTTTTACTTTTCCTTTCCGTGCGGCACAGTTTTACGAGTTCTCGGTGCATCCTCCTTCTCTCGATTCGTTTTCGACAGCGCTCAGTGCTAGCTTATCGCCGAGGTTCAATGCTATCATCATCTTACTCTGCTTCTCTCTCTCTCTCTGTTTACGTTGAAATCTTCGTTGTCTTCGGTTTGGTGCAGCAAGCATGCCAACCACCTCCTCCCTACTTACTGCACTTTCGTGCGCTTCTCCCTCTGCTCCTCACCGAGAGCACTCACGAGCAGGCGTGCAGGCTTAGCCGCTTTCTTCGATTGCAATTCGCACGTCGAAAAGCCCGTCTTTTTGGCCGGGAAGCGCCGGCGCCCGCGGCAGTAGTGTTGTGCGGTATTGTTGAGGGGATGGCGGTGGCGGTTGGCGCTTGTTTTCGTTTTTTCTTTTTTTGGTTGTGGACCACTTCTATTGGTGCATGCAGCACTACCTAGCTCTGGCTTCTCCACTGAGAACGTCGAATTGAGCTCATGATAGTTTTTTTTTGTTTTTTTTCCCGGGGGGGGGGGGGGGGGGGGAGCGCTTTCGATTTAGCCGATCGGCATCGCTTAGGACCAACGAGTTAGTTTAGACCTGGTGAAAACATTCGTAAGGTGTTTTGACAGGGCATCCGCCGCAGTCATGTTTTTCTTTTCTTTTTTTCATTGATGCATCGATCTATGTTATGTGCAGCCTGACTGTTGTAGCCGCTGCGGCGGTACAGTGGTCACGGTGCCCGGCTCCTGATTCGAGATACCCGTGTACCATTCTTGTCGTGGCTGCCACATTTTGATGGAGGCGAAATGCCATAAAGGTCCGTCTATTTATACGTAAATTTTCGGAGCCCTCCACTGCGGGCCTCATAATCATATCGTGGTTTTGGCAGTTTAAAATCCCAGGAATTATCATTATTAGCTAGAGTGTTGCATAAAGTGACACACGAAACGACTTTCCGATATATTTTGCGTGAGGCCTCGTATCTTGTATAGCTGAGATTGCGAGATACCTCGGCTACTGAGGCTTGCACAACCTCGAAATAATGGTAACACAAAGCATGGCTTCGATGTAGAAGAACCTTCAAAATTTATTGCATATATGGTAAGCATGAATCGCTATATAGAAAAAAAAAACGAAAAACTAGATGTTGTCAGGTATAAATATCCGAAGAGTCCGAGAAATTCACTCCGTCTCATTTCCTGATATCGGCGTACACTAATAAAAAGTCGGCATATACACAAACTAAATACCAACCACTCACTTGTCACAAAAGGCATTAAGCTCTAGTGTAAGTGAAGGTATAGTAAAATGCAGCTTAGGGGTATTTCGTAATTTCGGGGGGAGGGGGGGAGTCTTAGTAGAGAGTACTAACTAAAACTCTTAGTGTAGTGGCTAAGTTGCTGGTAGGGCTGCTAAGTTCTCGTACGGTTACTTACAGCAGTATACACTTACAATTTCCCAACAATAGGCACATGCCTTTTTAGTATATAGGTGCCGTGTGCACTGCCATAGCGTGCCGATTTTACAACGAAAACACGTGATCAAATGAAAAGCGAAGCGACGCGGCAATATCCCGGTACAGTAATTTATAAGCGCTAATTACTTCATGTAATTACCACGGTAAAGGCACACCAAATTAGGTTTTCAGGTAGCAATACAAAGCGAACCACAAAAGAGAACACACATATGAACACACAGAATATCCGCACGGACATATGTGATGGTACTTTCAATTTTACAAGCGAATTAAAAAAAAGTCCCATATTAATATTGCAAACGTAAAGAAAATTTTATGAGGGCCTGTTTGTAAAATATTATTCCTTAAATTCGTAATATGCCAGTTAAAAGAAAATGGACTCATTTGTTATCTCCAGTTCACATAGAAAACAAAAGCACTACTCCAATATATTAAGGCGGAAACCTTTGATGCCTCATGAAACGCGAAAACTGACCGGCGTCCAGCGTCGGCGTCTCACGTTGGTGGCGTCAACACGGGTGGTGCAAAAAAACTGATCATCACGTGATGATGGCGAAAACCACGATATGATTACGAGAGACGCCGTAGTGGAGGGCTCCGGAAATTTTGACGATCTGGTCGTTCAGCGACATCGCACAGTACACGGGACTCTAGCATTTCGTCTCCATCGAAATGCGACCGCCGCAGCCGGGATCGAACCCGCGACCTTCGGGTCAGCAGCCGAATACCGTAATCGCTACACCACCGCGGCGGACAATAACAATAACAATGACAAAGTAATAAGAGCTAGGCCTATAAGAGGCCTATACTCGCTTCTTGCAGTACACAAATAAGGAGGCAGCTTCAAGGCAGTGACGCAATACAACACAGGACGATACTAGGAAAAGCCGCAGCAAGTCGCGTAACAAGAATCCCCGAAGTCCGCGGACCACTTCTAATCGTTCCGAGACGTCACGTGCACCAATCTCCCGCCCAGCGGAACGAAACACCAGCGTTTTCCTCAAGACGCGGTCTGTCGTCGCTCTCCAGCCGGCAGGACCTGACCGCAAAGCGGACACTGCTGCGCCGTTTTGACGATAGCTTAGCCCTTAACAAGCGCCGGCCTGTATGCAATGCCGAGGCAAACTGCGTGGGAACGAGGGCGTGGCATCGTGGCGCGCAGCAAAGGGAGGCGAAAGGGGAGTTGAGCCATAAAAGAGGAGAGCGCCGTAAAAATAAGAGTCGCAAAGCAAGGAAAAAGAAGATGCGGGAAATATCGAAAGGCAGCACAGATCGCGAGCAAGGTTTCCACAAACTGAACAGCGGGCATCAAATAGAAAAGGCTGGGTCGGTGGAGGCGAGATTTTTACAACGCAGGGCCCACACGTGGTCGGCGTCTCCCAGCGCAAAAGGGCAGCCGAACTAGGCCGTTGCTTGTCGGGAAAGTTTGGGGACAGGATAGAAAAGATAGGACTGCGTGGCAGCCTTTTCTGTGTCTCCTCGAAGTGCCCGTCTAAAAGAAACCAATTAGTGTGGTTTCGGTACTGAAGGAACACGGTCCGAAAGAAAACGACTTCTTGTTGCCGTTTGCACCCTTAGCGGGGTCGCAGGGGTTGGCGGTGGGGGGGGGGGGGGGTAACTGGGGGGTGCACTCAGAGGGGTGCCGCTTTGTGAGGAGAGGGAGAAGCAATTATTGGGCAATTCGGAAGCAAGCAAGCGCCCGCACACCCGGCGGCACTTGAGACCCCCCCGGGGGTGAGTGTTGTTGGCGGTTGTTGGGCCGATGGGTGCCCGTCGACGCTGGTGACGGCTTTCTTTTCGGCGCCGCCACCGCCGATGCGGGTGCGCTCCCTTTCCCCTCGCTCGTACAAGTGCGGCTGGGAAATTGAAGCCGTGCTCCCAACTACGGCTACATAAATGGCGTCTTTTCCTCACCTCAAGCTCTCCTCGTCCTGGCTCGCGGTCATAGTTTCCTTGTTTGTAAACAACACTGACTGACTGCTGTTGTATTACCGGTTGCGGTAGCTCGACGGAGAAGGTGTAGCGCTGAGGACGCGGGTTCGATTCGCGGCAGCGGTGATAGCATTACTATAAGAAATTAAAAAAAAAAAAAGGAAAAAGTAAACACCCATGCACTTAGGTTTAGACGCGCGCAAAAAAAAAAAAAGAAAAAGAAAAAAAAAACACGCGGTGAAAACCAATCTGTCAGTCTCTTACTGCGCCATACCTCGTAATTATACCTCGGTTTTGGCACCTAATACGTACGCCAGAAATTATCATTTTTTTTCAGTTCTCTTTGGTTTCACTGAAAGTATCCTATGTACCTGACACTCATTGCTCAGCATAGGCATTCGCTAAATCTAGCAATTTTCTTCAATTTTCAGCGAAGAATTAAGCTTCGGAATCGGGCTCTTCACCGACTTATTCAGTGCTATATGCCATTATAACGTTTTAGACATATCAGCCGCATAGGTTTTACGCTCACATTATAACGTTTTAGACATATCAGCCGCATAGGTTTTACGCTCACATTATAACGTTTTAGACATATCAGCACGCATATGGTTTTACGCTCACAATTTGCGCAAGCGTCTCGTCGGAATTGTTCTACCACTATGACTCTGACTCCTAACTAATTGGCTACGTGACAACATTCCTTTCGTTGCCAAGTCACTACTATTCTGTTCATATATCAACAAACTGCAGTGAAACGCGTTGATATGTGGGATTAATCGTGATTTGTTTATTTTAAGTGTAGATGAATGGAAAAGTTCGCCTTTTTTAGAGGTCGCTATCCGGAAGGACTGCGAAAGGAAAAATGAAGAAAAGCTCACAGAACATTACTCACGCCAACTGAAGTCTCGTGCCCGTATGAAGTTTAACGACTACAGCAACAAAGAATCGTGCTCGCAAATACCCTTACGCCCCCCATAAAGATGCGTGACTATGCTCGCAGCTGGAAAAGCCTTTTGCGGCGAAGTCAACGCAAAACGGTTGCACACGACGGGGCGAGAGAACTGAGCGGAAGTGATGGGTGCTAATGAAGAACATATTGAGGCGCGGTAAAGTGCGTCGAACATGGAGTGCGTGGAGTACGGGGGGCACGGAATGGAGACCCACCCATACACTGCCTCGGGGTTAGAAGGGGTGAATCAAGAAGAAGAAGAAGAAGGAGGAGGGGGAAAAAAAGGAAGCCCCGGGGTTTCCGGATGAGCTCGGGCCACTAAGGAGGCAAGAAAAAAAAAGTGACAGGAGGGTTGTGGTGGAGGACACTGCAGTGATAAATGTTGGAGTGGCTGACAGTGCGCTAACCGACCGAAGAAAAAAAAAAAGTGGAGAAGGACCTCGAACACCAGAAGACTGCAAAGAAAGGGCGGGAAAAACGCAGATAAAGTGGGTTCATCCGACCTGCTGTTCATGCAGCCTTTATTTTTTTTGCCTCGTACATTTTTCCGTACATTTTCGGTACATTTTTGTGCGAAATGAACACCACAGCATAGCAGCGATAGACGCTCTGTGTAGCGCCGGGTCTGAAGAACGTGTATGTGGAGTCATTCAATCGAAGAGGCTGGCAGAAGCTGCAGGGAATACTTTACTGCTATCACCTATGGTCGCTGAGTGCAATCAAAATTACTGAAGAGAAGGCATCGCAGCGCTTTTCGTCTTAGAACGCCAGAAAGTTGCGTTGGTAGGAATTCGTCATTGGAGAAGTTGAGACGTGCCAAACACGGACAGAAGGGAAGAGATCAAGTGAAATGCCAGAGGCCCGTGTATACTGTGCGATGTCAGTGCACGTTAAAGGGGCCCTGCAACACTTTTTGAGCATGGTCAGAAAACGGTGCCGATCGGTAGTCGAGGCTCCCGAGAACACGCGAGCCAAATATTATAGCACAGCACGCGGCGTGGAATTCACAATAAATTCTCAAAGTCAGCTAAAAATTACTTTCTCTTCTCTCGACCAATGACTTCACAAGCTCAAAAAAATTGGGGGGACCCTTAAGCTTCGCCTTTAAAAGTTGAACGCGATAGCGATATCCCATCCCTAGTGCGTACTTCAATCACTTAGTGCATACTATGTAATGGGTAGTATGCTTTAAACCAGGAGCAATTATGCGCGGAAAATGTGGGAAATGTTTTCGAACTTGCTATGCACCCACTACGTGGTGTTAAGGGAATACGCGCAGTAAGGTGTGTGCCGTTTGTAATGGGTGGCCAGCTTTAAACTATGAAATCGTTATGATAGTCACATATTCTGACGCCCGATGGGAATGTACGCTTGTACCACGCAATATTCCTGGGATATTACATGTTATATTGCGACGCCTATATAAAGGACGCTTGCGTTTGCGAAGCATGCAAGTTATGTTCACTGTATTTCCAAGCAGAGGAAGTTATTTTCACAGCATTTCCAAGCAGAGGCATGGATGTGTGGTAGAACACCTGCTTGCCACGCAGACGACCCAGGTTCGATCCTCACTCGGACCCGAAAATTTTTATTATTTATTTTATTTGCATCTTTCTCGATTTTTCGATCACGGACAAGATGATGATTTTTCGCTCACAACCAACGACGCCGACGCCGACACCGACGCCAACGCCGACGCCGGAATTTCTGCGAAACGAGCTCTTTAACGCTATCGCGTTAAAATCACTCGTCACAGCCATTGTGTCAGCCATTGGCTGATTTGAGCACGGCGCGCTCAGTAGTTACAGGGGCCGCCGCGGGAGGCCGCGACTTGTGCACGCGTGCGCGCGCGATCGCAATGAAAATTCACGTATTCGAAGAAAAAAAAAACAGAAGTGCTGAAGGTCACGAGGCGCGCGTGACGTATTTTCTTCCCCCGTGCCATCCCTCCCTGCTTAGCATCCAGCGCTTTCGTCGGGACTAGAGAAGAGAGGATGCAATTGCAGCGTGCGACAAATCTTTGTAGCTCCACTCGTACTGGACGAATTCTAAAAATTTTGCGGCGGTGAATTCGTGAGGCAATAAGCTCCTTCAGTGAATCCATTCCATGGCTACTTGGAAAAGTATTGCAGGGGCGCTTTAAAGAACACCAGATGGTCACAATTTCCGGAGCCCTCCACTAAGGCGTCCCTCATAATCATATCGTGGTTTTTGGACGCAAAACCCCAGATATTATTAATAGGGAATACAAACACAACACCAACGCCGAGTTTCTGTTGTCTAGTTCTCTTATGTCCGTGTCTGCATGCGCCTTTTCTCCTTTCACGACACTTCCCGTCTTAAATGACTCCATTATGGGATGATTCCAGCGCGCGCAGAACTGAAAAAACACGGAAGGAACTCTGTTCTGTGCGCGCTAAACCATCCCATAATAATTTCTTAGCCACTCGCTTAGTTTGCATTACTTTAATATGACTCCGTATTGGCGAATGTTTCCTATACGAAATCATAAAATAATTGTTGGGGAGGTCTTCGTCCCAAAACAACGTTATGATTATGAGAGACGCCGCACTGGAGGGCTTGGCCGGAAATGTCGACCACCTGCGGTTCTTTAACGTGCACCGAAATCTCGGTACCGCGGGGTATCGTCCATGAAACGGGTGGCACCTTGTTTTGAAAATTAAATTGTTTTATACTCTAAACATGTTTAGAAATCAATAGTTCACAAAATGACTGATCCGTCACGGTGGTCTAGTGGTTGTGTGGTTAGACTGCTGACCCGAAAGTCGCGGGATCGAATCCTGGCGGCGGCGGCCGCTTTTTCGCTGGAGGTGAAAATGCTTGAGGCCCGTGTGCTTAAATTTAGGTGCTCGTTAAAAAATCCCACTGGTCAAAATTTCCGGAGCCCCCCCACAACGGCGTCCCTCGTAATCATATGGTGGTTTCGGGACGTTAAACCCCTACAATTAATAATAATTATTACTCCAAAATAGCTAATTGGTATAATCAAGGACAAAAGAAAAGTAAACCAATACGGTTGAACATAAACACTGAAATCAGTCAACCTTAACATTAAATTCGTTTTGTCTCGATCGTGTATAGGAAATCACATAGGGCATCGCAAACGCTCCTCTAGCTGAAACCCAGTACGGTTGCACCAAAGGAAATAACCACCGAGATGTCGAATTTAAACCCGTCCTTCTTCGATTTGTAAGCACTTTGCATGTTAAAAGAAATGGTGTATAGATTCATTCTCATTGGAATAGAGGCATAAAGGTGACTGCACCAGAGTCCAGACCGGACCTGTGAAAGCGAAAGTTCGTTGCGGGCACTCGGCATGGTAATTAATATTTTAACGCGACAGCGTTAAAGAGCTCGTTTCGCAGAAATTCCGGCGCCGGCGTCGGCGTCGTTGGTTGTGAGCGAAAAATCATCATCTTGTCCGTGACCGAAAAATTGAGAAAGATGCAAATAAAATAAATAATAAAAATTTTCGGGTCCGAGTGAGGATCGAACCCGGGTCGTCTGCGTGGCAAGCAGATGTTCTACCACACAGCCATGCCTCTGCTTGGAAATACTCTGAAAATAACTTCCTCTGCTTGGAAATGCAGTAAAAATAACTTGCATGCTTCGCAAACGCAAGCGTCCTTTATATAGGCGTCGCAATATAACATGTAATATCCCAGGAATATTGCGTGGTACAAGCGCACATTGCCATCGGGCGTCAGAATATGTGACTATCATAACGATTCCATAGTTTAAAGCCAGCCACCCATAACAAACGGCACACACCTTACTGCGCGTACTCCCTTAACACCACGTAATGGGTGCATAGCAAGTTCGAAAACATTTCCCACATTTTCCGCGCATAATTGCTCCTGGTTTAAAGCATACTACCCATTACATAGTATGTACTAAGTGATTGAAGTACGCAGTAGGGACGGGGATATCGCTATCGCGTTCAACTCTTAAAGGCGAAGCTTAAGGGTCCCCCCAATTTTTCTGCCCTTCTAGTAGAGCACCACCAATTTTTCCAAGGATAATTAAGATGAGGAAACTCAAATGCTGACAAAGGATCGTTCAGCGAAGTTGCCTGATGTGGCAAACTTTTCGAATAACGCAACAGAGACAAACGCCAGCGTGATGATGATGATGATGACAACTTGTAATAGCCCTCACCCTCAAAAAAGGTATGGGCTGAGAACCGGGTGGCAGGATGCTTAAAGCAAGGACATATGAAGCTAAACGAAGCTGGAAATTTAGTTTAAAAATAAAACATCAAATAAATGAAAATGCTTAACCAGCAGGTGGTCAGAATATCTGAGCAACGTGCATTGGTTGCGGACCGCGATCATCATCATCCACATCTTCTTCATCATCGCCTCGAGGTGCACGGACCTCTCGAGCCAGCTGCTTCTGTTCCTCGGGCGACATTTTGATCTGAACCGGTGAGTCAGGTTTTCTGCGTAATCCGCCTCGACAAAGCTGCTATCGTTATTGTGTGCGTAAAGCTTATCCTTTTTCGGCAACTGCCTAACCAAAAACCGTCATAAATGTGATGGTGTATGTGAGAGCGTCAAAGGGTGTCCACCGACGGTGCGTGCCGATGCGACAACTCGCGCCAAGGGACTGCGCCGATGGGTGCGCTGATTCCCCGCGTTATGCACCAGTGCCAAGTTTCAGCTAAATCCCGATGCTGGACATACGTCATTATCGAGGGCAGCCGAGCGATGACAGGCAGGTCTTACGAACGGCAGGATTTGTGAATTCGGCCCTATAAGCGGCTTGCGTGCCGTAAGTTTGGGGGGAGTGTTTCATTTTCATTTCATTAGCTTGATTTTGCCAATCGTTTGTAAACTAACGAGTATAGCAGCAAAGCCGCACCTAGTACAGCACTCACGCTCATTTTGCTGAAACTATGCTCACAAATTAATGGTGAGCATATTAATGCGTGTCTGATAGCAAAACAAAAAATATTTTCGAAAAATTTTGTTGGTGTTGTAGGACCAAATACGGCGCATTGTAACCCCCCACAACTGTATCGTAGGCCATGGTCTGGGTCGCGTGTGTGATGTCGTAGGATTGGAAGCCGGCGTCATTGTTGGGGTGGTCGCATATTTGTTAGCGTTACATGCAGTGACGCCATTCCGATTTTCTTATGAGACAAACCGGACGTCAATCACTGCTTTGTAGCACAGATTTGAGGCTCAGAGGTGCGCTAGATTTTATCTTCACCCGGCGTCTCGAAAACTCGAATGCACTTAAGTATGTGTCCAAGTTCGTTTTCCATGCAGCATCTTATACTAGCCATCATGGGAGTCACATGCCTGATGTGTGGTTTACGACTTGTAAGGCATACAACCTTCATGACGGCTATCACATCAGTCCTCATCACGTCAGGTCGCAGGTCCATCACATCAGGCCAGAGGACTCGTCACATAAGGCCACATCCATCACATCAGACCGCAGGCGACAGGTCCATCACATCAAGCCGCAAATCCGTACATCCGGTTGCTGTCCGTATGTATGGTGTCGGAGGACCGGACGCGATGAAAGTGAAAAGTTATGGGATGGAAAATAACTGGGATGTCTTTTAATACAACGAATGCTACGCGCGCAAATTCTGATGATCATCATTAGATGGTTTCCACTGCCACTTGTCTTCTTTTCTCGTTACTTTAGGGAATATTGAGCAGAAATCTAACTTCCAGGTTGCCAGCTTTACCGCCTGTCATGCAGTACGATCCATCCACCTACGGCCAGGCGCAGACGCCGTACGGACAGACACCTTACGGACAGATCCCGACCGCACAGACACTTTACGGACAGACGCCGACCGCACAGACGCCTTACGGACAGACCCCGACCGCACAGACACCTTACGGACAGACCCCGACCGCACAGACGCCATACGGAGTGTCGCCATACGCCCAGACTCCGTATGGTCAGACTCCGTACTCTCAGACTCCTTACGGACAGACGCCGTACGCCCAGACACCGTACGCCCAGACTCCGTACGCACAGCAGTATGAATACGTGCAACTCACCGAAGGTAAGTCACGCAAAACAACCTGTCGCTATACATTCGCTACAAGTCTTGGTGGCGTATGCTTATTGAATGGGTGTTATGAGCGCCACGAAACAATGAGAAATGTCCAGTTTCGTTCCCGTTTAACGACCAGCTCCTGTGATTTGTCGATATCCCTCTGCTGATACTTTCCGTAAGTCACTTTCAATAATTCCACACGTTTTCGTACGGAATCCATTTGGCGTCTATACTGAGACCATATATTTTACGTATATTCAAGCGAAGCTTGCATTGCCTTAATCATGCCGTCGTCGGCGTGGCCGTCGTCGTACGCAAAAATAAGTCGCGCTCGCCCTCAGCTTGTGTCCAGAAGCCCTCCTTACCCACATCAGGCGCGCCGGAAACCATCTGCTCCCTCAAGTAGTGCTCCGCATCACGGCATTTTTCAAGCCAATCACAAGCGCTCTCTCCCTCCATAGAAGGGAAAGGAGGATTCGCTCGCTTCGCGCGCGCCATTTCTCGCCACTTCAAGGCCAGTCGCGCTTTGAACGCCCCGCTTAAAGGGGTACTGACACAAAAACTTTGTCCTCGCGTTTTTTTTGCTGCAATGTGTTGCTGGGGTCCTGTTAGTCATAACACGGCACCTCGTTTGCTGCAGCGCGCGACAGATATTTAATTACAGGCTCCTCATTACCGACCAGTTTCAGTTTCGGTTTGAGAGAGCTCGAAAAACGACAAGCCGCCGGGTGCAACTATCACCACCTAGCGTGCGCAGCTCTCGATCACGTCAGCACACAGAACTGTGACGCACTTCCGCACGGCCCGCATCAAGAAGTCCTTTCGAATAGGAAACGGGACAGCAGTGTCGCCAAACACAAAACGCCTTTCAACGCGTGCGCCGCGGCCACGGACTCGCGACCAGCCGCCAAGAAGTATAGACCGCTGGAACAAACGCGGCAAAAGAAAATGGCCGCTATGACGTCATCACAACTTGTTGCAGCGTGGTCACGTGAGGGAAGTAGGGGAGTCACCGAGGGTCACCTCTGATGGTGTCAGGAGCGCGAGGGATCGCTCACGCAAGTCGATCGCTCACGCAAACTTCAAAATTAATTTAAAATACCTTCCAAGCTATATTCGCTGTTGATATTTTGCAGATGATGTACACATGTTCACGGGAATCGAACCCGCAGGCTGTCTCGGCCGCGAAATTTTGTGTCAGTACCCCTTTAAAGGGGCCCTGCAACACTTTTCCAAGTAGCCATGGAATGGATTCACTAAAGGAGCTTTTTTCCTCATTCACCGCCGCGAAAAAATTTTAGAATCCGTACAGTATGAGCGGAGTTACAAAGATTTGTTGCGCGCTGCAGTTGCATTCTCTCTTCTCTCATCCCGACGAAAGCGCTGGAATCTAAGCAGGGAGGGATGACGCGGGGGAAGAAAACACGCCATGCACGCCTCGTGACCTGGAGCACTTTTTCTTTTTTTTTTTCGAGTACGCGGCTTTTCCGTGCGATCGCGCGCGCACGCGTGGACAAGTCGCGGCCTCCCGCGGCGGCCCCAGTAATGACCGAGCGCGCCATGCTCAAATCAGCCAATGGCTGATACAATGGCTGTGACGAGTGATTTTTGAGCTTGTAGCGTGATTTGTTGAGAGAAGAGAAAGCAATTTTTAGCTGGCTTTGAGAATTTATTGTGAGTTCCAGGCCGCTTGCTGCGCTATTCGCCTCGAGATCTTGGAGTGGCGCCCTCTCGCGTGTGACGTCAGGGAGAGGACTCGGACGACTCGGATGCAGCTCTTCGCGCGCGGGTTCGCTACGTGAAGGCTGCTCGACGCTGCCGTCCTGTCTATCGTGCTCGAGTTATTGAAACATTGGTGGGAAAGTTCACAAAGCAATTTGTACTGAATGTTCAAGCAAAATGCCCATCGAAATCGAGCGGAGTTGCCGTCAGGAGCACGTTCTGTGTCGATTGCTCCTGTTGTCGTCTGCTAGCCATCCATGTGTACATCTGCTTCTATGGTGAATTTTTCTTTTCGCGACTGTTCTATGGCCGTGGCGCACTCAAAATGACTTTCCTGCCCGTTTTCGATAACTGACTTCAGCGTTCGGGCTTCAGCTTCCATGTCTGCGTTAAAGCGCTATAAATGTATACCGCGTGCTGCGCGTGTTCGGTTGCCAAGCCTGCTCCTTCGGTTCAATTCCTCTGTTCGGAGCACGACAAACGACGTGTGATGTCATTCAAATAAATTAAGTGGCGTTACTGGCAACAACGTTTGATTAAATACACATTTTTAGCAGCTGCTGTGTAAGCGCGACGTAAGTACTTTAAATTGAAACACGAAATAAACAGGGTGAGTCTAAACGGGATGCACGACGGGGATATGAAATATCGGTAGGTTGTCCGGAGTGATTTTCTTTTGTTTTTGTTCTATTTTTTGGCAACATATTTTAATCCTTACGTTAATAAATCGACGTTTGTTCACTCGTTCACGGTGGTCTGAAAATATGCTGAACAGAATAAGTGTAATCATACTAAAGTTGATAAATATAAAGCTTTCGCATCGAAATATGTATTTGCAATAAAATACTGTACATCAGTCTCAACGGTCGACTCCTGATATGGCTTGGTGCGATCACTGTACCAAAGAGACTCGAGTTCCTTATGCATTTGCCTAAGTTGACTCGAAGGCGAAAGCCATCTTTTTCTTGAGTCGATGTATTGATCCTTCGCCGCCCCCCCTCTGAATGCTTTCTGGACGTAACGTGGTTTTGCATTAAAGCTTTCTACACATCACCTCGTTTTGCATCGCCTCCGAGATCGGCCCACCAATCACGGAGGCAATGCAAAACGACGATGTCATGTGATGACGTAATCATGTGACGCGACGTTATGACGTCACAAATTTTGACGGTCTGGGATGTCATTATGACGTCATCATGTGATGAATTTGCGCATCACTCGTGTTGATGCTGGCGACGCGGGACACCGACGGTCAATTTTCGCAATTTATATGGAATCTAAGGCTCCCACCTTAAAATATTCAATCTTGTTACAGCACGGTAAAGAATCAGAATAATCAGCCACAGGGGCCAAAAGAATGGTGGGAAAGAGCTCTCTTTCTCCTCTTCCTGGACACATCGCCGATTTTTCCTAACGTTTACGAAGCTGTACTATCGGTGTCAAGTCAAACGCTAACACTGCAGCGGATCGCATTGCCCAAGCATTAGAAATATAGTGCGCGCCATCCTGTCATTACCATTGGCAGGCTCGCACAGTCGAGTAGGCAGCACTGCGCGATCGAAAACATGAATGCGGCTCATGAACGTATCTATCTCTATAATCATAAGAGTCGAACTGTACCACGCGCACCACTGCTGGCGTTTCATTCCGAGCGATCTTATTTGCATCCAGCTCGCCCAATCTATGCTAGTGGTCCGCAATAACCCGCTGGTCGATGAACTTATCGATTTCATTTTGTCGGCTGTCGTGTCTGTACAAGTCCACATGACTACAATTGGGAGTGGAGCGTGAATTTTCGTTCATCTCAAGTCTGTTTACACAACGCTTATTTTTGCGAATAAGCCGCAAAATTGATCGCGCTGCGATTTCAAAGCAGCGGAGACTCTCTTTAACTCACTTGGCGGGGGCGTTCGCGCTTTCACGTAAGCTATTTCAACGCCATCCAGCCCAGTGAGCGACGCTACGAACTCGGGGGGCATGAACCTGACCGCGATGGCTGTCGGTATACAGAAGATATGTTAAATGTTAACGTTTCTTAAACTCATTAATGCTAGCAGTCATCTCAAGAAATATCATAAGAAGAAAATGCAGCTAGTAGTCGAGGAACGCCGTGCGACGCGAGCGAACTATAACGAAAATGCTGCTGTTTTAGCCAGAGCGTAGCAGACGACAAAAGCCGAATCCCCGCCCTTAGCGTCATCGGAGCGCCGTTCGCAGCGCCGCCATCGGTCGCACACATGGTCGCACACGAATCGAATAATATTTGGCTCGCGTGTTCTCGGGAGCCTCGATTACCGATCGGCGGCGTTTTCTGACCATGCTCAAAAAGTGTTGCCGGGCCCCTTTAAGAGGAGGCAGCCTTCAGTGAACGACAACGGGAGCGTGACTGTGCATGTGCGCGAGCTCGCCGAAGTACTCCCGAGTTTCGCCAAGCAGAAGCGTAACGCCACCGCTGGTCCGATTCACTACGGCAGACCCACCATAGTCGCACATTCGCTGGCTTCCATCTTCGCAGCTGTGAAAGGGTTCTAAAGTTTTTCTATCTATGTCCGCAGGAATCTTGCGGAAACGTATGGAATTAATGGTATGCGGAACGCTTATGTAGGGCCTTTGACCTCAATACCATTTTCACTGATGACCTGCGCCAAGCGATATGACTGAAAGTCATTTGCATTTCCTGAAAATAATTGTCACGATCGGCAGCTCTTTAGAGGCGGGTTTTTGCGGGGCCGACGTGTTTGTTAGGTAATAGCCCACACAGTCTAGGGCAGTGACCCTGGAGTGCGGATATTGTCGCTGAAACTGCCGGTTGCGAGCTCAGAAGAGCTGGCACAGTTCGCTATTTCGCCAGATGATGTCACCTGTTTCGCTTTTTTATGCGCTAGCACCACGCGTACTGTACGTGATTTCGTTATGCTCGGTAGGTTGTGACGTCACCTTAGAATTTGAAGCGGCTTTGACAGTGTCGCTTCCGGGGCCACATTGTATGATTAATTGAAAAATTGGGGGACCCTTAATCTTTGCCTTTAAGAGTTGAACGCGATAGCGACATCCTGTCCCGAGTGCCTACTTCAAGCACTTAGTGCATACTTCCTATGCACCCACTACGTGGTGTTAAGGGAATACGCGCAGAAGATGTGTGCCGTTTGTAATGGGTGGCCGGCTTTGAACTACGAAATCGTTATGATAGTCGCATATTCTGACGCCCGATGGCAATGTACGCTTGTAGCACGCAATATTCCTGGGATATTACATGTAATATTGCGACGCCTATATAAAGGACGCTTGCGTTTGCGAGGCATGTAAGTTATTTTCACTGCATTTCCAAGCAGAGGAAGTTATTTTCACTGTTTCCAAGCAGAGGCGTGGCTGTGTGGTAGAACACCTGCTTGCCACGCAGACGGCCCGGGTTCGATCCTCACTCGGACCCGAAAATTTTTATTATTTATTTTATTTGCATCTTTCTCGATTTTTCGGTCACGGACAAGATGATGATTTTTCGCTCACAACCAACGACGCCGACACCGACGCCGACGCCGGAATTTATGCGAAACGAGCTCTTAAACGCTATCGCGTTAAAATTGTTAGTGCATATCGATGCAAATTGAACCGCCCTATCGCTAAATGACGCTCAATTCCATTTTCAAAATGACTGTATTCCTATATCATTCAGGAAAACAATGGAGTAGCCCTATAATTTCAGACCTGGCCTTACTTGATAATGTTGCGCGTTGTGTAACAATATCCGTGACTTTAACCGTGTATTGCGTATAGATTGCGCGAAAAACCTTGCTGGCGCTATATGACCTTTCATCACTGTCTCACTACTTGTTCTGCGTCTAAACTCATTATTAGTAATTAGCTAACGCCACGATGGTAGGTTCTTTGCTAGCCTTCTGTTATCTCGGACAATAGACCACTGCGGGAAGGCGAGCTGGCCCAAGTCACTGTGCTTTTTGACATTTGCCCTCGAGTTTTCTCATGCTCGTCGCGACTGGGCTGTAGCAGTATGTGTTGTTGAGCTCCACAAATTAACACACCGTACGGAACAGGGGTGCTCATTTTAGATGTGAAGCATCTTATGGCGAAGCTTAATCCGGTGGTGGTGTGCCGGCGTGACCACCCTTACTGCGCATGCGCAAACCTTTCAAAATAAAAAATAAAAAACCTCCTCTTCCCCTCTCTCTCCTCTAGGCATCCCTCCCCGCGGCAACCACACCCTCACTGCGCATGCGCCTCCCCTCCTCTCTCCCCCTCCCACGTTCCCCCCCTCTCTCCTCTATAGGCATCCCTGCCCGCGGCGTCCATACTCCCCGCTGCGCATGCGCGTCCCCCCCTCTCTCTCCTCTCCTACGCTCCCCCCTCTCTCCTCTAGGCATCCCTGCCCGCGGCGTCCATACTCCCACTGCGCATGCGCGTCCCCCCCCCTCTCTCTCCTCTCCTACGCTCCCCCTCTCTCGCCTCGCGACGCCGACGCTGGCAGCGTCTGCTAGCGAGTTTCTTGGTTGAAAAAACCGACTGCTCGCGCTGCACAACCGTTCACTGGCCACCCCGTATATATGGCAATGGATCTTGACCTCCAAGGTGGTGCCGGTGGGAGATTTCTCCTGTGCGTTGTTGAACAATAAAAATTCGCAGCGTGCGCGTTAACTAAAAGCGGACTGCGGGTCTCTTTGTCCAGTCGGAGTCTTCTGTCTCTCATTGCCCATTAGCAGCGATTGGCATGTTCCAGTAGGAAACACCGCTCCATCACTGCGTGCTTTGCGCCTCCCCAGTTTTCTGTCCTGCGCAACGCTGCGATGAGCACCAGCGTCAACGCCACCGCCAATGTAAGCGCTAGCGCCCGCTGCTTCACATCTACACATGGTTCCCTTTAGCGGGAGATGTTTTTATGAATACCACCCGTTGGCTTTACTAAGCTCAATGAACGCGTGTTTCCAGGTAACTACGCCATGTAAGGTGCATAGGTCGGCAAAAATTTTGGAGTTCACTCAGAATCACTAATAAAATATATTTTGCGCTTAGGGCTCACTCGGACTCAGACTCACTAAAACTTTCCTGAGCCGAACTCACTCGGACTCACACTCACGAAAATTTTCTTCAACCGGACTCACCCGGACTCAAAATAACCAAAATATTACTCACCCGAACTCACTCAGACTCACGGCTTGGTCTGAGTGAGTCCGTTAGCCTAGATTTAGCTTTGTCGAGAATGGTGTCAGTGCTCTTTAACACCGATATCTCCCGCAATCCGTGCTCTGCTTGGTGCCTTTTGATATAGTACCTATGAATACGAGTTATGAGTTGTTGGAAACCAGTAAGGACATTTTTCGATCACAACATAATATACATTTATGAAGAACTTCCCTGGAAGAGTTGGCGCGGGTATATCAAGGCACCCCCCCTGCGTAATTCACGCCTCCGAGCAATAAATATTGAAGTGGTGTATGAACGATACTGCTTTGGAGTATGTGTGAGTAGACGTGAGTATAAACGTTAATCCAGGTAAGGCTGATGGTAATGCCGAATATGAGTAGATAGGAGTCTAAGGTGTAACTGTTCTACAGTAAGGGTCGCTTCAGCGGTGGCGTCAGGATTCTAATTACTAAGTGGAGGGGGGGGGGGGGGGGCAGGGAGGCGGGAACCTTAATGTTGTGTTTTGCATGGGTTTGCTCTTGGCCGTCTACCAAGGGGGGGCAGGCGAAAATTTAGGGGGGGGGGGGGGGCGCCACCCTCCATGTCTTCACCCCCTTCCTGGCGCCTCCCCTGGTGCCTGGGTAAATCGATTACGAACTACATGTTTTCTACTTCAATCTTCCATAATACATTGTGACCTATGTACTGATATCGTTCAGATCATAGTGTTTGCAACAATAGCACTATTCATTGAACCGTTATAAATACTTCTATTGCTTGTTGAAGGCTCGCAAATGAGTGAACTTTTGCTTTGTATGTGTCTTTTTTTTCACAGATAAGAGGGGGACGAGCCGTAAGTACACTCACTTTTCGTGTCCTGGGAATAGTATAGACGTTTAGACCACCAGAACAGCGCGTCATAAACAGGGTTGCATGAACAGGTGAAAAGTGTTAGTACTTGTTGAAAACATGGGGTTAACTGAGGCTTTCAATAAATAACAAACCGCGGCCATTTTAGCGAAATCTATTTAGGCACATCACGGGCTATAATTTCGAACATAATCGTTTCTTCACTGTGCTTCTCATTGAACTGCCTATCCTGTGTCCACAGCAATTACGAAGACCTCTAACAATGGTTTCCAAGTTACCCTGTCTTGCTCGAGGTGGTTCAGCTCTGGGAACTCCTTAATGTGATCACACCGCCTAACAAAGCCATTCTCGGCTAAGATGGTGTAATTTTTTTTTCTAGCTTAACGTTAACTAACATAGCGGCAGCCGGCAACCCTTGTTTGTACTCGGATATTCTCTACTTTTTACCTATCTCGTACTGTTCCGCCCCTTGATTTTCCTTTCCGCCAAAGACTGCGTCGTCCTATAGCTTCTTCTCCAGTTACAGCGAGCGGGACCTCCTACCCTGCTGCACAAACTAATTTTGCGATTATACAGTGAAAAGGGGATACAGAGTATTAAACATAACAAAGACGGCATCAACTATTTCTGTGGTTACCGTCCATGTAATAATGAGTTATAACGAGTTAACGGACCTTTTTGAACGCGAGAATTGTAACGTAGATAAAAACATTTTCTTTCAGCTTTCGCCCAAGCACACAAAATCGGTAGCGCCACTTTTAAGCCCACACGGATGGATCGTGACATGTATTGAGGTGAAATGCTTAGATGCATCATCAAACGCGAACACTGACCGGCGTCAGCGATGGGAACACGAGTGATGCAAAAAAAAAAAATACACCATCTCCCGCTGAAGGGAACCATGTGTAGATGTGAAGCAGCGGGCGCTAACGCTTAACTGGCGGCGGCGTTGACGCTGGCGCTCATCGCAGCGTTGCGCAGGGGAGAAAACTGGGGAGGCTCAAAGCACGCAGTGAGGGAGCGGTGTTTCCTACTGGAACATGCCAATCGCTGCTAATGGGCAATGAGAGACAGAAGACTACGACTGGACACAGAGACCTGCAGTCCGCTTTTAGTTAACGCGCACGCTGCGATTTTTTATTGTTCAACAACGCACAGGAGAAATCTCCCACCGGCACCACCTTGCAGGTCAAGATCCAGTGCCATATGTACGGGGTGGCCAGTGAACGGTTGTGCAGCGCGAGCAGTCGGTTTTTTCAACCAAGGAACTCGCTAGCAGACGCTGCCTGCGTCCGCGTCGCGAGGCGAGAGAGAGGGGGGGGGGAGCGTAGGAGAGGAGAGGGGGGACGCGCATGCGCAGTGGGAGTGTGGACGCCGCGGGCAGGGATGCCTATAGAGGGGGGAGTGTAGGAGAGGAGAGAGAGGGGGGGACGCGCATGCGCAGTGGGAGTGTGGACGCCGCGGGCAGGGATGCCTAGAGGAGAGAGGGGGAGCGTAGGAGGGGAAAGAGGAGGGGAGGCGCATGCGCAGTGAGGGTGTGGTTGCCCGGGGAGGGATGCCTAGAGGAGAGAGAGGGGGAGAGGAGGTTTATTATTTTTATTTTTTTGAATGGGTTTGCGCATGTGCAGTAATGGTGGTCACGCGGCACACCACCACCACCGGATTAAGCTTCGCCATAAGATGCTTCACATCTAAGAAGTATAATCACGTGACGACGTCAACATAAGACGTCACGGATCACAAAAATTTTGTGAGGTCATCACATGACATATTTGCTTGGTCGAAGGTGGGCCATTCGCGGAGGCAGTATAAAACAAGGTGCGGTGCAGAAAGCTTACAATGCCGGAGGAGGTGCTAAACCACGTTAGAGACAGAAAGCTATCGGAGGGGGGGCGCGGGAGGATTCAATACCTAGACGTAGGAGAAAAAGAAGACGCGACTCCTGTCACACTGGGCGTTTTAATGTAATTCGAATGGAATGACATTCGCATCTAATGACATTATGCGTCTTCGGGTAAATGTGCAGCGCGGCACAGACAAAGGTCGAGAAACGGACGACACGAGCGCTGACTCTCAACTGACTCTCAACGCACATTTACCCGAAGATGTTGATATACCAACTCGCCCAGATCGCCGCATTAGTTCAGGACATTATGCGGCTGCTACACAGCGATAGTTATTGTCATTAGAATCGAATGACTTAAGCAGTCGAATGAGTTCGAGAAACACATTCGCCGTCGCAGTCGAACCGAATGTGTACTCTCTACCCCAGAGACTACTTAAAACGTGGCATTCGGCATTCTCAGTTCGACCCCCATTCATGGAAACACGCTATTAGTGTTGCTTTTTAAAGTCATCGCTCATTTTCACGAGGACAGGAGTACGAAGGCTGTCGAAAAAATGTTTTTACTCTCCACCTCTGTGGCGTCGGGCCGCCCGCGCTGTCGTCCATGATGTAAACAAGCTGACGCCTCCGTGCACGTGTATATATGTGTGTATCTGCAGCGATGGCATCAGCTACACGAGTGCAATGAACCCAGGCGGAGACGTTTGCTCTCATAAGGCTATGGTAGTTGCGTTGCAAGCTGTTTTCCCGCATGGACGCGTGCGAGAACGTGTTTTAAGGCGAACACACGCGGAACGCTCTGGGTTTTTGTAAGTGTGCGGTCGCACCGTGAACTAAACTTCGCGTTCTAGAAAACCTCAATAGATGCGACACCTTTCTTTCCCCGTAGTTTTTTTCGTCACGCTGCGCATCGCAATCCGCCTTGTCTTACGTGCAGACTCAACAGGCGGCGCCTTGAGTCTTTTATCTCACGATCACTTGGCTTATGCGCACTTCTCGCAACGCCAAGAACAAAGCAACTAAATGCATTAATTGCTGCCACTTGGCGTCGTTGTTCAGCGACTCTGCCATGTCAGCCGTGTTGCTTGTGTTCATTCTATCGGCTGTGGCTGAGCCTCGTCTTGGCTTATGGTAGCCATATATTCTGCGATATAAAATTTCTATGCGTGTTTATTGGCGAAGCGTCTTCCCGCAAGTCTTCTAAAATAAATTAAACTTCACTTTTCTACCACTCTACCTTCCTCAACTTTCCCGGCCATTTTTTTTCCCCCTGAATTATTGACATTGATATCATGAACGAATGACACTATTTTTTCCTGTGTAGCACCACCACGGATCGAATGGCATTCGTTGCACGAAATGACATTTGAACCTAATGACATTAACACCTCCAGTGTGGCGGACCCGCCACTGTGGTCTAGTGGTTATGGTGCTCGACGGCTGACACGCAAGTCGCGGGAACGAATCCAGGCCGCTGCGGCCGCGTCTTCAGTGGAGGCGAAAATGCTCGAGGCCTTTGTACTTAGATTTAGGTGCACGTTAACGAACCCCAGTTGATCAAAACTTCCCGAGCCCTCCGCTACAGCGTCTCTTATAATCATATCATGGTTTTGGGACGTTAAACCCAATCAGTTACAACTATCGACTAAGGCGGATGCACAAGGGACCCTGTGCGCTATTTTTTTAGGTAGCAAAATGATGCTTAGTACGCCTCGGTGGAACAGTGGCTACGGTGCTCGGCTGCTGACCCGAAGGTCGCAGGGTTCCGATCCCGGCCGCGGCGGTCGCATTTCGATGCGGGCGAAATGGTAGAGAGGCCCGTGTACTGTGCGATGTCAGTGCACGTTAAAGAACACCATACGGTCAAAATTTCCGGATCCCACCACTAAGGCGTCCCTCATAATCATATCGTGGTTTTGGAACGTAAAACCACTGATATTATTATTAAAATGATGTTACTGTTGGCTACTTTTGGCTAGAGTTGGCTCTCAGGGTACCTTGAGATTAATAGACGTTATGAAACGAAGTAATCATTACGCGTTTCTCTTGTATTTACCGCGTAATCACTGCTGAACGTTATAATTTTCTTTTTGGCGCAGAGGGCGCAGCGGTTGGATAACTATAGCGACGGTGTGCACGACAGTCCTGGTCCTGCTGGCCATTACGCTCGCCATCCTTATAGTCACGGGGAACATCGGTGAGCGATATTTTACCATAGTATAGCGATACATGCTGTTCTACACGCTGAGCGGATGAGGTGTTGCTTTGCTGAGCTAGTGGATGTGGTTTCGGTTCTCGGCCCCTCAGGCCGCGCATTTCGATGAAAGCGAAACCCAAGGACACCCGTGTATACTTAGATCCACGTCAACAAACCCCAGGTGGTCAAAATTGATGGAATCCTTCGCTATGACGTGCCTAATACTGATACCATGGATTGGGCACGTAAAACGCCATCATCATCATCATCACTATTATTATTATTACTACTATTATTATCACTAGTGTTATTATTGCACAGCTGTTAAGCTCTAGGCTAGCTGTGTGTGGTAGATAAAAAATTTATCATCATGAACCGGCACGCGCTCGCTTCGTCCTCTTCTCCGTCTTCCACTTCGCTCCCAGAACACGTTCACCGATTTGTCCGGCGTGGTGTGCAATATCTCTGATGGGCAAGAGAACGAGTACAGAGAGAAAAAGAGAGAGCGAGAGATATAGCAAGAAAAAGAGAGAAATTATCGGTGGAAAAAGTTTCTTGCGAGGCGAGATTCGAACCCGCGTACCGACGATCCAAAGGCGAGCGTCGTAACCACTTGGCCATCCAGGCATGCTAGCCGAGCATATCATAGTCTTGTGTAGTATAGCAAGGAGTGGGAAAGGGTTGTGAGGGTGAGGAGGGGAGAACGAGTACAAATGGAGAGAAAGAAACAGATGGAAAGAGAGAAAAAGAGATAAGGCGAGAGAACGACTACATAGAAGGAGAGAGAGATAAAGGAAGACGTACAATGAATGGGAAAGAGAAAAATTAGGAAGAAAGAGAGAAAAAGATAGAAATACAGAAAAACAAATAGACATAGAGAATGATATAAAGAGAAAGAGATACGAGAAAATGATAGAATAAAAATTCACGCACCATGGGAACCGGTTTCATGCAGAACATGCTACAATGTGCCGGAACCGAGGAAGCCATTCGATAATATATCAACTGAGGGTGCTTCATGATGAATGCAACTGCCCTTCTAGGAAATTGCATGATGGATTTCATAGAAGGCCGTAAAGGCTCATTAGTTGGTAGGGATTCGTCTTAGGCTAAGGCTTGCAAACGGATACGAGAATAGCGCAAGCATTGTGCTGTCTTCTCCTATACCGTGTCCATGCTTGGACACCTTACCGGTGTTTCGTGATGCGCCTGTCACGTTTTGTGACGAGACCCGGCTCCTCTTTCTGTCCCTTTCTCTTTCTATTGCGCGTTCACATCAGCGTTTTGTTTCTCGTTTTTCTTTTTCGGTCCGTGTCATACCTGGCAGCGCATCGAAACATGAACACGTACCAATTAGCCCCTGTGTTGCAGCCTTGTTAGCACATCGGCGGTATCGGGCCTCTCCCCGTTGAAAAAGCGGTTGGATTGGGCGAATCGATATTCCACACTTATACGAGAAAAGCGCGAAAAAATGGGGACAAGCGCTCACATTCACCCGAGTTTAAATGGTCCCTGCAACACTTTTTCAGCATGGTCAGAAAACGCGGCCGATCGGTAGTCGAGGCTACTGAGGACACGCGAGCGAAACATTATAGTGCTGCACGCGGCCTGCAATTTGCAATTACATACTTCTCAACGGTACGCTGGAAATCACTTCCTCTTCTCTCGACAAATGGTGCCATAAAAAGAAATGACCGCGCCATAAACCCAATGTCCACGGCCATTGGTTGATTTGCAAGTCGTGAACTGCATAGTTACTTATTAAAAGCTTGCCGCTGGGCTAGTTGGTAACTCGTCGTATAAAAGAAACTAGGCGCAACTTGGCATTCTCTCATTCACGCACACATTTACACTGAATGTGTGAGTGAACGAGAGAATGCCAAGTTGCGCCAGAGTTTCTTCAATCATGGCCTCCAGCGGGTTTCTCTCCGGCTGTCCCTCCGTGGGCTGTCCCAATCGTACAAAGAGAGGGTAATTTCAGAGGTGGGTGTGTCCCGCTCCTTCTCCGCACTGCAGCGTTCGCCGCCGAAAGAAAGGCTGCCGCGCTGTTGCGCCGTTGGCGCGGCTTGCATGAGGCGAGGAAAAAATGGTTTCGCGCTTTTATATAACCTCCCACTAATTTGGAAATGTCAGGTCAAGGAGTACGACAGGCCAAGTGCATGCGCTTTTTTTTTTCTTGCTGTAGATATATGCGCCTCTTATATTAGAGCACTTAGATGTGCGATGCATCTGCAAGAGATCCGCATGTGCTGAACGACCCATCCACACAAGGTAACCACGGGAGGTAACCGCGCACGACGTATCCACGCAAGGTAACCGCGCAAACGCCGCAGCATAAGCGCATTGCAAAGAAGTAAGGTCGAGCGCTCGCTGGAGAGGAACGCTGAGCCGATCAAACTCGGCACTCGGCATCATCACTCGGCATGCTCTCTCCTCACGATGTCGCTGACACCGCCGGGTCTAGCGCGAAAGCTGCGCTCGCATAGCGCACAATGCTTCGCACTCACCCGCGAGGCTTCCCCAGTTTCCCTTTCAAATCGCAGAAGCCACATACATGGAGTAGGGTGGAGGCGGTCGCCATACGTCTAGACTGAACATCACCGGTGCTGCGACGCCTCCGGACAGGTTACAGGCGCGTTTTATTCATTTATAGTTGCCCATTTGCACTGCAAGGTTTAACGGTGTTTACAGTAGATACGTTGGGCGTTGTGAAAACGAAAATCGAAATATTTAGCTTTTTCTGAAATAATGTAACACACGTTCAAAGTTTGGTGTACCTGATATAAAACACTGGGCGTTACATAGCAGTCACAATTTCCGCTTTTTCTTTTTCAGTTGTCTTCCTAGATGAATGCTTAGTTTTCCTTCAGAAGGACGCCGTTCTGTTGTATGTGCGACTCTTTGGATGCAGTCGAGAGTACAGTAAGCGTAGATAATATTGATAATGCCAATGTGCCACCAAAAAATAAGCAAAATAGAGACGACGAAAAAAGAAGACGATGGCAACTCGGGCTCTTTCGCTGTTAACGACGTGTGGAGTAAATGTAGGTCCGCTGATCAAAGCCTGCGACAATATTCGGGTAAAATTACGTTTACCCTACTTCAATGACATGACAAGAGCACTCAGTTACTTAGAACGTTTCTCTCTAGAGCGTAAGCCATGCTTGGGTTGACCATCTCATAAATATCTGTACGCGATCAAATAGTAAAACGATTTGTCACGAAAGGAGAACAATATCAGAACAATATGATTCACCTACGATAATTTGCCCAGTTTTCACCCATAGACGTCTCGAGAAAGGAATGATACTAGAACATCCCTATACTTCTGAAATCGAGGTATTTCGCGCCGAGACGAAACGGACTGTAATGAAAGAAAAATAACACTACCAGAGACTTAGTCATACGTCCGTACAATGATCTATATCAGTAAAATTGAGCAGTTGCCGTGCATTCCTTCGTAAATTGGGCCAAAACAAATGCAGTAAGAAAAAAAACATGGCTGATTCCTCTGTCAAAGGAATCGGTATAACGCGAAAGTGAAACGTGTATTCACATAAGTAGTTGAGCGTTTATTGTGCATTGTTTCGCCACAAGGGAGAAGGAATGAATGCTGCAGCAACAAATTGTAATGTAACGTGAAGAACGGCAAGCAGCTCGAAGCATGCAGCGCGCACCTCAAGCAGAAAGGACGCACGAAATGAGCATACACACGACGAGCACAGGCTAACTGTCACAGCTCCACATTTAAAGCGCGCTGCTCTAACACAGACGCACGAAACGAACGCACAAGCATACACAGGACGAGCGCGAACAACTGCCACAATTATTACTTCGTGTGTAAGCGGCGCGCTCCATTCGTAAACGCGGCCGCTGCGGCGAATGAAGCGACCTTCGTGCACTCTTTAACCACTGTAACTTCAGAGCAAACTTGCGGTGGAAGCACAAGGGTCCGAAGCGCCCGAATGCCCCGATCAGGAGATAAGCGCGCGCGCACCAGCGACCACGCCCCGTGGAGGCGCACGCTCATCCCAGCGAGAGGCGCGACGACCTTTAGAGCGCGCGCTCCGTGACACCTTCGCGCCATCTCGCTAGTGATGACGAAAACGCGCTGAAGTCGAGAAGCTCTGAGGACCGCCAACGGTATATGGTGTGTACAAATAGCTTGCCGTTGGCAAGCTGAGGAACGTACGCTCCCGTAGCCGAGTGGTTTCGCGCCGCGCGCTGCAGAGTGAGAGGTCGTAGGTTCGACGCTCGGCGACGGAACTTTTTCGTCTAATTTTTCTTTGATCTCATTATGCTAGTTTATATTTTACAGCGTCATATCCGTGACGGAAATACGTCAGAGGAGCCGTGGTGGACCCCGGCATAAAACACTTTCGTGTTAAAAAAAACTTGCCTTTAGTGCATTCACATGATCCGGGCGCTGCTTATTCCTTGTACGCAAAAAATACCAATGTGCACGCTGGTATGACATACGCTCTGCTTTCTGCCGCGGTCTCTGCTGCCGCCGGATTCCTCGGTTAACGCGCCCTCTCACGGTAGCAGGGTGCGCGAGGCGCATTACATGATTTTTTTTTGCTGTGGAGCGCGGCGATTGGGACGGCCGGAGAGAAACCCGCCGATGCGCAATTTCGGAGGCCATGCTTCAATATGCATAGTTACCATGACCGCCGTGGGATGCCACCACGTGCCCAGGCGCTTGCTCACGATCTCTCTGAAAGTAGACGCGCGTTTCAAGAAAAGAAAGAAAGAAAAGGAAGCGCTCAAGGTCATGACGTGCGCTGACGAAGGAACGCATCGTCTTGCCTCCGTGTCAGCCACCTCATTGCGTAGCTTTCAGTGCGCTTGCTGGTACGAAAGGAGAGTGAAGGCGCTTAAAGCGTGCGACGAATCCTTGTACTTGACGCGTTCTAAAAATGTTGGCAGCAGTCTGTTCGGCGGGCAATAAGCTTTTTTAATGAAGGCGCTCGACGATTACTTCGAAAAGTGTTTCAGGGTCCCTTTAATGCGCGAAGAACGGTGAACTTACACAAGTTTATATAAGGCCCTGTCACTAGAAAGCACATAAAAGCTCCATAACACACGCGACACACGTGACCTGAAAACCATGAATTGAGAACATGACGTGGGGATAGTATCAGGCAAAAACATTGCGACGCCTATCGCACTAGCATATTCCTTCCTATCGGTTCAGCTCCATGCAAATGGACCACGGGGGATCTTCGATTTTCAGGCCTCTGGCAGCTCTCTGGCAGCCAGAGCTATAGCCAGAGGGTCAGCCAGATAGTTCTGGTCGGGACAGGAAACAGCGTCGTGGTCACGTGTGTATAGGAAACCCGAGACAACTCGAAGCTGCTCGAAGACTGCAAAATCGAACGCTGGGACAGCCCGCCCAGGGTTGCCGTTGGTGGCTACTTTGCTCCAAATTGGCTACTTTTGGACCCCGTTGGCGAAGAAAATTTCCAGTTGGCACCATGCCTCTTCTTTAAACTTGTGGTTTTACTTATTCAAAATGGTTTTATTTATTCATCAATAGTAAAGACTTTGTTGATAACCGCTTCTGTTCTATTTGGCTAGAAATTCGGCGATAATATCAGATGACATGGATACTTTGGCTACTTTTGGCGTGAGTTCTGGCGCCTTTTCATGTCCACCCAACGGCAACCCTGGCCCGCGTAAACGTAAACAAACGCTACCGTCGTGGCAGCAAACGAAACATTGCGCCGAGTGCGCATTGGTCTTTTCTGCATTGCCCGCTTGGAAATATGTGGCTAGGTTTTCCGAAGAGCTGAAATAATATCCTCGAGCATACGCATTCGCGGTACGACCACGTACGCTCGCAAGATCGCGCGCAACTCGCCCCGTCCGCGAACCAAACAGCCAGCTGGCGCACGGCGCCTCGATAACGATGCAAGCTGAGCTACCGTGCCGCTAACGGCTTAACAAGCTCACGTCTGCTTAGTACATGGAACAGTCACTGCACAAACAACGCGCGATCCCGCGACAGTGATCGTGTCCCAAAAAGAGCTCGAGGATATACCTGCTCAGCTATCGCGTACTACGTCGCACACACGCGTTGACCAACTTGCGTTTTGTCTTCAGACATGCGGCGGTGTCGGTACCACGAGTGCGCGTCATATCTAAAATAAACTAACGCATTTTCGACTCGTTTTGGAAGATGTTGCCTGGGCCTCTTTTTCAGTCACTTCCAAAATCCCATGTAGCTCAGCTTTAATTTGATCTACTAGGTGATAACCGTGCATACTGCACGGCATTATTACTACAAGGTGAAAAAAGACAAAGCCGACGATGAAATATGCAACGAAAGAATGTATACATTTCTGAATCCATCTCCGTTTTTTTTCACGTCGACGCGTCGTTGCGTAACATACCATACCGCATATACTGGCCCGTAGATACAAGTACGCTCGCACGCCATTCGCGACCAACGAGCACCACAGACTTAAAAACAACTGTCGCGGTCTCTACTATTCAATCAGGGCATTATATCACCATCGAAGACCGAATAGTTAAGTTCTGAAGAGGTTCACGCATGCAAATACACGATGGAGCGAAATAGCTAGTTCAACCACAATCGTCTTCGCTATGTGTACAGAAAGCAGGCGCAGCACCACAAACGAATACTACTACGAAAAAAATAAACTCGAAAGTTGTCTCCATGCGTGCGTACGAACGTGTACATAACTTTTGGGCACATGTGCACGACGCAGTTAGCAGGTAACAGTTCGCTGCATTGTTCACAGAAGGAAGCTTCACGGGAAACATAACAAAAGCGATAAACAGTAGCTTCAAATGCTCGCCGCCACTCATAATAGCTTCATCTCGCACGGCGGAACAGGCTTTAGAAGATAACGCCACGCGTAATGACAAGCGAAGGCACAGTCTCCAAGCGCCCGCATTGCGATCCGTCGAGTCCTCACAAAAATGGCGGCGAGCGCGTATCGTCTATTTTTGGCGTCTGCTAGATCGAAACCTTCCAGAGAGCTTCCACGACTAAATTGTCCTGGACATTCTGGCGACCCTCGGGCTCCCCCGGGTCGCCAGAACCGTCCAACCCGAGAAAAACGAACGCCAACCGGAAGTGCGCCGCGCAGGGGGGGGGGGAGTATCCCGAGAAAAACGAGCGCGCTCTGGCTTTCTCTGGCAGCCTGCGGGTAGCCACCATTGACCGCGGTCACTGACGTTCTAAGTAGTGTCTGTTACGTAGGGCACGGGCGCGTGTGATTTTCTCTCTCTCTCTCGCTCTCGAGGGTCGGCTACCTCGAAAGAAAAGGCGCATGCCTAATCTAATCACCTATTTCATATTTTCGGTATTCCCTTTCTTTACGTTGCAGGACACTGACGTCGCGGAAATCCCTATATTGTTTTGTTTAATTGGCATATAGACAACCCTTGCACGCTTTTTTCCCGCGAATTTTACACGTAGTAACGCTTCCGATGCCTCGAGCATTGTTAAATTGAGGAGCGCGCATGTTTGTTGCAGGCCAATCCGCCGCCACCACGGAAACGGAGGAGACTCCAGGACGATATTTTGGGCCTCCATCGAGTCTGAGCATTCACAGGTCGGTTACCACCGCAACACAGAGCACACCAACGCCTGTTGTCATCTCGAGGCCCTCTACTGCAGAGCCAACCTACAAGCAGTCCTTCGACGGGTTTCGGTGAGTGCATACCGAAACAATGCAAGTCTTTCTGATTCATGGTCAATCAATCTTTCAAGAATTATCTATCTATCTATCTATCTATCTATCTATCTATCTATCTATCTATCTATCTATCTATCTATCTATCTATCTATCTATCTATCTATCTATCTATCTATCTATCTATCTATCTATCTATCTATCTATCTATCTATCTATCTATCTATCTATCTATCTATCTATAAGGGAGTAGGAAGAAAGACGGGTTAAGCGAGAGAATGTTGGGTAACCAAATCAGTAATTAAGCCTATGCAATTTATATAATCTATATCGCGGTTGTTGCCAACATTGCCTGCGGATCCTGAAAGTTGTCATACTTGATCTTGGCGCGGTATTGCTCTACGCATCAAGTGGATCTACCAGTCTGGCGGTGTACGAAAACAGTGACACGAGACTGAACAGGAATACGAATCGATTAGTGATTAGACGCAAAACCGGGTCGAGTCGAATATCGAATACTTATTGATTATCTTCGGAATATCGAACAGCCCATTTTAGAATTCATGTAAAGCGTGTGCTTACACTCTAGCGGTTATAAGCGTTAATGCACAAATGGAGTGTCATAAATGTATTCTTCGTATGCGCCGCAGTCTTCCTAAAATACGTATGATTGTTGTATGGAAGGACAAGGTCTAGTGGACCAAGCGACGTAGGCTACTACTGTACGGGAGTTATGTTTTATGCATATGCTGTGCCTGCGGCCATGTAGGTTCTCCCGCTTCTGCACAAACCTTGCGTTTAATTGGGTCGCGTTTCGAAATATTCGAGAACTATATAGGGAAATGATACCTGCAGTTTCGTACAGAAGGGATTAGGCGAAACAAATAAGGCAGTTTTCGAATCGAAAGGTTCTAGTGTTCGCATCGCCGCCATGGGAAACGCATAGGCATTAAACGCGCTAACGAAAACGATTTTCCTCGTGCTAGTAAATTACCTTTTCACAATGCCGAAAGCATCTGTATTAACGCAAGGAGACGTTTGGTAAGCTACAAACCGCGCGAAAAGTAGATGCTGGTTGCGACGCTGCTTTGTCTGTTTTCCGCGCTGTTTATGTACGTATCCGAATTCAAGCTGTGCATTGAGAACACGAAGAAAAATATTTACTAACTTTCAAGCTGTTGTTTCAGGACATGCACCAGCAGAAGCTATGTATACATAAGCGGAACACGCCGGCAGCGGCGGCGATGGATTCGCCCCGCTGTGTTCAACAGAGATACGTCGGCGCCATTGGTCGGCGAACGCAGACCCGATGCACCTTCTGCTAATTATCGTTTTGGAAAATCAATCCAAACCAGGCTCGCGAGGAACGTGTTTCCTATAGAGGCCGTTAGTTTTGTCGTGTGGTGTGAGTAGTTAGCCATTGGGTCGGTACGAATCACCGCCGACCATACAGTTCGTACAGACTCCCGAGGAAATGCTGGGCCCAATAAGAGCGCCGACTACAAAAAAACCGCCATTATCCCTATCTTTTGCCATTGTTGGCTTTGCAATAATTTACGTATTGGCCGAAATTCGCGGTATTCAGTCTTAGTAACACCGGCAATATAAATGAAACGCTGGAATTTCGACGAATTAGAATTGTTTGGACAGTGTTTATTGATCCTTTAGAGGATTTTTTAGGAAAGATCCCAAGGCTATTTCGGCAATTTAATGTGCGCAGAACTCGCGGTGCCAGAAGATACGTTTGCGGGCGCTTTTGCTAGATGGCGCCACCGATATCCACTTGAGTTCAAGATCGTGGCCGATTGCGCGTTTTCTGAGTTGAGTCGCAGCGAGTCTGGCGCGTCGTCGTCCGCGCTTTCTGTTGAGATGAATTTACGACTATACTTCGCGTGAAATCACTTTTATTTATTGCGATACAAGCTGAATGCCACCGTCAAGTCTAGGACCTGTCTCTGAGGCTGGTAACGCCCAACGTTTATAGAACTAGGTTGGGTAACGCCCGCACCTTAGGGTAATGGCAGCTATGGCGGCGCCCTTGTGGTCAGAGATCCTAAAGCATGAGCCCTATGGGGAGCTTATCCTCTAGAGGGCCTATGCTAACTCTATGCTCTAGAGTATATGCTAACTCTATGCTGCCGACTATTTTTCAGTCATATTGAATTTGTGGCCGAATGCTTAGATCACGTGGTTTATATTCTAGTCCAGCCAAAACACTGGGGGGGGGGGGGGGGGAGCTTCCATAATCACCGAAAGAGGGCGGCAAATCTGCCCCGTACCTTTATTCAGGAAGACCTCTACCGTCATCGTTTTAATGTGCATGGTTGTGGTCATGCAGGTTTCTGACGATAATGGCAGCTGAGGACCCTGATGTTGCATTATAAGAATTGTTCGCTTTCCGTCTTTACCCCGGATAGCTGGCGACCAAAAGCAGGTCGTTGCGAGAAGCACGCGTCAGTCAGTCAGTCAGTCATCATCATCATCATCATAATCAGCCTGACTAAGCCCACTGCAGAGCAACGGCCTCTCCCATGTTCCGCCAGTAAACCCGGTCCTGTGCTTTCGGCTGCCACTTTATACCTGCAAACTTCTTAATGTCATCTGCCCACCTAATTTTCTGTCTCCCCCCTCACGCGTTTGCCTTCTCTTGGAATCCCGTCAGTTACCATTAATGACCAGCGGTTATCCTGCCGACGTGCTACGTGCCTGGCCCATGTCCATTTCTTCTTCTTGATTTCAACTATATCCTTAACCCCCCGTTTGTTCCCTAACCAACTCTGCTCTCTTCCTGTCTCTTAACCCTCTATTGCATGAATTATGAAAAAATCAATTGAAAAATTATTTGATGATTTTTTATCATTACCTACATGAAGAATAACATGTACAAAAATTTTCAGATTTATTGCGACTGTATTAATGAAGATAGAGGTTTGTGCCAAATATGGCACACTATGCACGTGGGCGAGCAAACTTGCTGCCATGGCTGAAAAACAAAATCTCACTGATTGCGGTCTTTTTTGCTTGATTTGTGGAATAAAGCAAAGCAATTGCTTCCTGTGTTCAGGCATAATTGAACATTTTGGTTAGTGCATCTGACTGCCGACATCTACGTGCAAGATGGCCGCTTACGCGTTTGGTTCTTCGCATGGTGCCGCCTTGCTGTACTTTCCTGCCCGAATTTCCAGCCGCTGACTTGTGGTTGTGAGCGTCAGTTGTCGACAAATCGTAAAAGCTAAATATCGCCGTGCACTGGTTACACTTCACATAATTTTTTCGTGCACCCACGCCAATAATATAACAAAAAATTGCCAGGTACTGCTGCTGACACTCGATATTTTAGTGAAGCATCTCAAAACCTACCGCCACAACTGAAATCTGGCAAAAACGAGCTGTGCTGCATGATCTCAGAAGATTTCTTTTTGTTTGTATTTGCACTGTGCAACAAAACATAGATGGCATCATATTGCACATTTCATCACTCCCATGCATACTGTGCCAAATATGGCACATACTGATTTCCGACTATATACCGTAGTGGAAAACGGAATTGAGAAGAGCCTTACTGAGCATGAATTTTCAAAGCCACGAGATATGCCAAAATAATTTTTTTCTTGCTTCTGCAACGAGAAAATAGTTGCAAGAAAAATATAGCAGTCACTGTTGTTCATGATCCGAGTTTGCACGTGCACCGTGAAATCTATTTCATGTCTAGATTTCATACTGCTCCGGGAATGGCAGCGCTTTTTTTATATTTAGTGCACGTAACTCTAAGGATTACTCTAACTGTGTCACATTCTCCACTGGTCATCTTGCGCCCGCTATAAAAAATGTTAATCGGTATGTGCCAAATATGGGACGCCATGCAATAGAGGGTTAAGGTTACACCTATCATTTTCCTTTCCATCGCTCGCTGCGTCGTCCTCAATTTCAGTTGAACCCTCTTTGTAAGTCTCCAGGTTTCTGCTCCGTAGGTAAGTACCGGTAAGATGCACCTTCCTCTTGAGGGATAGTGGTAGACTACCATTCATGATTTGCGAATGCTTGCCAAATGTGCTCCATCGCATCCTTATTCGTCTAGTTATTTCACTCTCATGGTTCGGCTCCGCGGTTACTACCTGTCCTAAGTAGACGTATTCCTTTACAACTCCCAGTGTATCGCCACTTATCGCAAAGCGCTGTTCTCTACCGAGATTGTTCCACATTACTTTAGTTTTATGCATATTAATTTTCAGACCTACTCTTCTGCTTTCCGTATCCAGGTCAGTAATCATGAGCTGTAATTCGTCCCCCTGAGTTATCAATGCAATGTCATCAGCGAATCGCAGGTTACTAAGATACTCTCCATTAACTCTTATCCCTTGCTCTTCCCAATCTAGGGCAATCTGAAAACCTCCTGTAAACACGCGGTGAATAGCATTGGAGAGATCGTGTCTCCCTGCCTTACACCCTTCTTTATTGGGAATCTGTCGCTTTCTTTATGGAGGACCATTGGCGGAGAGTACGGGGGGTGCTGGGGGGCTCGGGCCCCCCTCCGGGCTGCTTCATGGGGGGCAGAGCCCCCCTGGCGCTGGCCCACGATATTTTTTCAGAGCTCTGCTTACGCTCTCATCCATTGCCAACGGACTGTTGGTCATCCTGTCTTGCAGCTATTTCACCGACTGCTTATGCCCACCCCTTTTCATTTCAGGATTTTAAAATTCGGAGCATGGGACAGTGACAAGTAGGTCGTCTGGCACCTTGGTCGCATTGAGAACGAAGTCGCAGGTTCACGAAAATTGCGGCATTTGCACGGCTCTTGTGCAAAATAAGTACGACATGTACGCATCAAGAAAATGAGTTTTTTTATGTAACAGACATTTGTTTATTGTCTTTTAATACTTTTACGTATATATATATATATATATATATATATATATATATATATAACACATTATTAATGAGAACTAACAGACAATGATGCCAAGGAAAGTATAGGGGACGTTATTAGAAGTAATTGTAATGCAAATGTGAAGAAAGAGAAGTGGACGAAAAGATAACTTGTCACCGGCAGGATCCGAACCTGCGACCTTCGAATAACGCGTCCGATGCTCTACCACTGAGCTACGGTGACGGTCATCCCTCCGTCCACTTTATAGGGTATATATGTTCATTTAAACGTGGGAGCGTCAGTCAGCGCCGCCTGTTGCCATTACGGCGAGTGTGAAACACTCTTTTTGCCTGTAGGCGTCACGTAGCACGTGATCTTATTACGAGCTGGCAGCTGACTAATAATCCCTCGCATACCACCTGAAGGCAACAAGTCTGCCAGAACGAGACCCTCGTTATGAACTAAGGAAAGGAGTGTGAACTTAAGGGCTCGTTTGCTTTGTTAAACACATTATTAATGAGAACTAACAGACAATGATGCCAAGGAAAGTATATATGGGACGTTATTAGAAGTAATTGTAATGCAAATGTGAAGAAAGAGAAGTGGACGAAAAGATAACTTGTCACCGGCAGGATCCGAACCTGCGACCTTCGAATAACGCGTCCGATGCTCTACCACTGAGCTACGGTGACGGTCATCCCTCCGTCCACTTTATAGGGTATATATGTTCATTTAAACGTGGGAGCGTCAGTCAGCGCCGCCTGTTGCCATTACGGCGAGTGTGAAACACTCTTTTTGCCTGTAGGCGTCACGTAGCACGTGATCTTATTACGAGCTGGCAGCTGACTAATAATCCCTCGCATACCACCTGAAGGCAACAAGTCTGCCAGAACGAGACCCTCGTTATGAACTAAGGAAAGGAGTGTGAACTTAAGGGCTCGTTTGCTTTGTTAAACACATTATTAATGAGAACTAACAGACAATGATGCCAAGGAAAGTATAGGGGACGTTATTAGAAGTAATTGTAATGCAAATGTGAAGAAAGAGAAGTGGACGAAAAGATAACTTGTCACCGGCAGGATCCGAACCTGCGACCTTCGAATAACGCGTCCGATGCTCTACCACTGAGCTACGGTGACGGTCATCCCTCCGTCCACTTTATAGGGTATATATGTTCATTTAAACGTGGGAGCGTCAGTCAGCGCCGCCTGTTGCCATTACGGCGAGTGTGAAACACTCTTTTTGCCTGTAGGCGTCACGTAGCACGTGATCTTATTACGAGCTGGCAGCTGACTAATAATCCCTCGCATACCACCTGAAGGCAACAAGTCTGCCAGAACGAGACCCTCGTTATGAACTAAGGAAAGGAGTGTGAACTTAAGGGCTCGTTTGCTTTGTTAAACACATTATTAATGAGAACTAACAGACAATGATGCCAAGGAAAGTATAGGGGACGTTATTAGAAGTAATTGTAATGCAAATGTGAAGAAAGAGAAGTGGACGAAAAGATAACTTGTCACCGGCAGGATCCGAACCTGCGACTTTCGAATAACGCGTCCGATGCTCTACCACTGAGCTACGGTGACGGTCATCCCTCCGTCCACTTTATAGGGTATATATGTTCATTTAAACGTGGGAGCGTCAGTCAGCGCCGCCTGTTGCCATTACGGCGAGTGTGAAACACTCTTTTTGCCTGTAGGCGTCACGTAGCACGTGATCTTATTACGAGCTGGCAGCTGACTAATAATCCCTCGCATACCACCTGAAGGCAACAAGTCTGCCAGAACGAGACCCTCGTTATGAACTAAGGAAAGGAGTGTGAACTTAAGGGCTCGTTTGCTTTGTTAAACACATTATTAATGAGAACTAACAGACAATGATGCCAAGGAAAGTATAGGGGACGTTATTAGAAGTAATTGTAATGCAAATGTGAAGAAAGAGAAGTGGACGAAAAGATAACTTGTCACCGGCAGGATCCGAACCTGCGACCTTCGAATAACGCGTCCGATGCTCTACCACTGAGCTACGGTGACGGTCATCCCTCCGTCCACTTTATAGGGTATATATGTTCATTTAAACGTGGGAGCGTCAGTCAGCGCCGCCTGTTGCCATTACGGCGAGTGTGAAACACTCTTTTTGCCTGTAGGCGTCACGTAGCACGTGATCTTATTACGAGCTGGCAGCTGACTAATAATCCCTCGCATACCACCTGAAGGCAACAAGTCTGCCAGAACGAGACCCTCGTTATGAACTAAGGAAAGGAGTGTGAACTTAAGGGCTCGTTTGCTTTGTTAAACACATTATTAATGAGAACTAACAGACAATGATGCCAAGGAAAGTATAGGGGACGTTATTAGAAGTAATTGTAATGCAAATGTGAAGAAAGAGAAGTGGACGAAAAAGATAACTTGTCACCGGCAGGATCCGAACCTGCGACCTTCGAATAACGCGTCCGATGCTCTACCACTGAGCTACGGTGACGGTCATCCCTCCGTCCACTTTATAGGGTATATATGTTCATTTAAACGTGGGAGCGTCAGTCAGCGCCGCCTGTTGCCATTACGGCGAGTGTGAAACACTCTTTTTGCCTGTAGGCGTCACGTAGCACGTGATCTTATTACGAGCTGGCAGCTGACTAATAATCCCTCGCATACCACCTGAAGGCAACAAGTCTGCCAGAACGAGACCCTCGTTATGAACTAAGGAAAGGAGTGTGAACTTAAGGGCTCGTTTGCTTTGTTAAACACATTATTAATGAGAACTAACAGACAATGATGCCAAGGAAAGTATAGTATAGGGGACGTTATTAGAAGTAATTGTAATGCAAATGTGAAGAAAGAGAAGTGGACGAAAAGATAACTTGTCACCGGCAGGATCCGAACCTGCGACCTTCGAATAACGCGTCCGATGCTCTACCACTGAGCTACGGTGACGGTCATCCCTCCGTCCACTTTATAGGGTATATATGTTCATTTAAACGTGGGAGCGTCAGTCAGCGCCGCCTGTTGCCATTACGGCGAGTGTGAAACACTCTTTTTGCCTGTAGGCGTCACGTAGCACGTGATCTTATTACGAGCTGGCAGCTGACTAATAATCCCTCGCATACCACCTGAAGGCAACAAGTCTGCCAGAACGAGACCCTCGTTATGAACTAAGGAAAGGAGTGTGAACTTAAGGGCTCGTTTGCTTTGTTAAACACATTATTAATGAGAACTAACAGACAATGATGCCAAGGAAAGTATAGGGGACGTTATTAGAAGTAATTGTAATGCAAATGTGAAGAAAGAGAAGTGGACGAAAAGATAACTTGTCACCGGCAGGATCCGAACCTGCGACCTTCGAATAACGCGTCCGATGCTCTACCACTGAGCTACGGTGACGGTCATCCCTCCGTCCACTTTATAGGGTATATATGTTCATTTAAACGTGGGAGCGTCAGTCAGCGCCGCCTGTTGCCATTACGGCGAGTGTGTAGGCGTCACGTAGCACGTGATCTTATTACGAGCTGGCAGCTGACTAATAATCCCTCGCATACCACCGTGCTACGTGACGCCTACAGGCAAAAAGAGTGTTTCACACTCGCCGTAATGGCAACAGGCGGCGCTGACTGACGCTCCCACGTTTAAATGAACATATATACCCTATAAAGTGGACGGAGGGATGACCGTCACCGTAGCTCAGTGGTAGAGCATCGGACGCGTTATTCGAAAGTCGCAGGTTCGGATCCTGCCGGTGACAAGTTATCTTTTCGTCCACTTCTCTTTCTTCACATTTGCATTACAATTACTTCTAATAACGTCCCCTATACTTTCCTTGGCATCATTGTCTGTTAGTTCTCATTAATAATGTGTTTAACAAAGCAAACGAGCCCTTAAGTTCACACTCCTTTCCTTAGTTCATAACGAGGGTCTCGTTCTGGCAGACTTGTTGCCTTCAGGTGGTATGCGAGGGATTATTAGTCAGCTGCCAGCTCGTAATAAGATCACGTGCTACGTGACGCCTACAGGCAAAAAGAGTGTTTCACACTCGCCGTAATGGCAACAGGCGGCGCTGACTGACGCTCCCACGTTTAAATGAACATATATACCCTATAAAGTGGACGGAGGGATGACCGTCACCGTAGCTCAGTGGTAGAGCATCGGACGCGTTATTCGAAGGTCGCAGGTTCGGATCCTGCCGGTGACAAGTTATCTTTTCGTCCACTTCTCTTTCTTCACATTTGCATTACAATTACTTCTAATAACGTCCCCTATACTTTCCTTGGCATCATTGTCTGTTAGTTCTCATTAATAATGTGTTTAACAAAGCAAACGAGCCCTTAAGTTCACACTCCTTTCCTTAGTTCATAACGAGGGTCTCGTTCTGGCAGACTTGTTGCCTTCAGGTGGTATGCGAGGGATTATTAGTCAGCTGCCAGCTCGTAATAAGATCACGTGCTACGTGACGCCTACAGGCAAAAAGAGTGTTTCACACTCGCCGTAATGGCAACAGGCGGCGCTGACTGACGCTCCCACGTTTAAATGAACATATATACCCTATAAAGTGGACGGAGGGATGACCGTCACCGTAGCTCAGTGGTAGAGCATCGGACGCGTTATTCGAAGGTCGCAGGTTCGGATCCTGCCGGTGACAAGTTATCTTTTCGTCCACTTCTCTTTCTTCACATTTGCATTACAATTACTTCTAATAACGTCCCCTATACTTTCCTTGGCATCATTGTCTGTTAGTTCTCATTAATAATGTGTTTAACAAAGCAAACGAGCCCTTAAGTTCACACTCCTTTCCTTAGTTCATAACGAGGGTCTCGTTCTGGCAGACTTGTTGCCTTCAGGTGGTATGCGAGGGATTATTAGTCAGCTGCCAGCTCGTAATAAGATCACGTGCTACGTGACGCCTACAGGCAAAAAGAGCGTTTCACACTCGCCGTAATGGCAACAGGCGGCGCTGACTGACGCTCCCACGTTTAAATGTACATATATACCCTATAAAGTGGACGGAGGGATGACCGTCACCGTAGCTCAGTGGTAGAGCATCGGACGCGTTATTCGAAGGTCGCAGGTTCGGATCCTGCCGGTGACAAGTTATCTTTTCGTCCACTTCTCTTTCTTCACATTTGCATTACAATTACTTCTAATAACGTCCCCTATACTATACTTTCCTTGGCATCATTGTCTGTTAGTTCTCATTAATAATGTGTTTAACAAAGCAAACGAGCCCTTAAGTTCACACTCCTTTCCTTAGTTCATAACGAGGGTCTCGTTCTGGCAGACTTGTTGCCTTCAGGTGGTATGCGAGGGATTATTAGTCAGCTGCCAGCTCGTAATAAGATCACGTGCTACGTGACGCCTACAGGCAAAAAGAGTGTTTCACACTCGCCGTAATGGCAACAGGCGGCGCTGACTGACGCTCCCACGTTTAAATGAACATATATACCCTATAAAGTGGACGGAGGGATGACCGTCACCGTAGCTCAGTGGTAGAGCATCGGACGCGTTATTCGAAGGTCGCAGGTTCGGATCCTGCCGGTGACAAGTTATCTTTTCGTCCACTTCTCTTTCTTCACATTTGCATTACAATTACTTCTAATAACGTCCCCTATACTTTCCTTGGCATCATTGTCTGTTAGTTCTCATTAATAATGTGTTTAACAAAGCAAACGAGCCCTTAAGTTCACACTATATATATATATATATATATATATATATATATATATATATATATAGCGAGATAGAGATGATGTGGAAAAGCAAATTGGTTGCCCCGCCCCCCCTCCGGGAATATGAAAACTCTCCGCCTATGTGGAGGACTATGGTGGCTGTGGATCCGCTGTAGATTTCTTCCAGTATGTTTATATAGGCTTCCGTCGATGCCTTGATTCCGCAGTGCCTGCATGACTGCTGATGTCTCCACCGAATCAAATGCCTTCTCATAATCTATGAAGGATATGTATATGGGTTGGTTGTATTCCGCGCATTTCTCTATCACCTGATTGGTAGTATAAATATGATCTATTATTGAGTAGCCTGTACGAAATCCTGCTCGGTCCTTTGGTTGATTGAACTCTAATGTCGTATTAATTCTGTTAGCAATTATTTTTGTAAATAGCTTGTAGACAGCGGACAGTAAGCTGATCGGCCTGCAATTTTTCAAGTCCTTGACGTCCCCTTTCTTATGGATTAAGATGATGTTGGCATTCTTCCAAGGTTCTGGTATCCTCCCCGTCAAGAGACACCTCGTATACAGGGTGGCCAGTTTTTCTAACACAATCTCTCCACCGTCTTTCAACAGGTCTGATGTTACCTGATCCTCACCAGCGGCTTTGCCTCTTTGCATTCCCTCTAAGGCTTTCTTTATTTCTCCTGTCATACTGGTGGGATGTCGCATTCCTCTGGGCTATTACTGCTTCTTGCGTTATCATCCGGATTGTCTCGGCTGCTGTACAGATCTCAGTAGAACTCCTCCGCTACCTCAACTATACTATCCATACTGGTAGTGACTTTGCCTTCCCTGTCCCTTGATGCATACATCTGACTTCTGCCTATATACAGTTTTGTCTTCACAGCTTTGAGGCTTCTTCCGTTCTTTAGAGCATGCTCAATTCTCTCCATATTATACCTTCTTATGTCGGCTACCTTACGCCTATTGATTAACTCCGAAAGCTCCGCCAGCTCTACTTTGTCTGTTGCATTTGAGGCTTTCATGGTTTGACGTTTCTTGAGGTTTTTCGTCTCATGGGATAGCGTTCCAGCGTCCTGTCTAATGACTGTACCCCCCGACTTCCATTGCACACTCCTTAATGATACTAGTCAGACTATTATTCATTGCGTCAACGCTAAGGTCGGTTTCCTCGGTTAGAGCCGCGTATCTATTCTGAAGTGAAACTCTGAATTCCTGTACTTTCCCTCTCAGGGCAAGTTCATTAAATGGCTTCTTGCGTTATCAGTTTGTGCCGGTTCCTTCCTCAAGTCTAGGCCGAATTCTAGATCTTACCATTCTATGGTCACTGCATCGGATCTTGTTAACTACTTCCACATCCTGTACAATGCCCGGGTGGGCACACATAATGAAGTCTATTTCATTTTTAGTTTCGTCATTAGGACTCATCCACGTCCACTTACGGTTAGCTCGTTTTGTGTAGGAAGGTGTTCGAGATCCGTGAAATTATTGCGTTCTGCGAACTCTGCTGGTAACTCCCCTCTGGCATTTCTAGAGCCGATGCCATATTCCCACGCAGTGCATGGTCTCCAGCCTGCTTCTTGCCTACCTTGGCATTAAAGTCGCCCATCAGTACACTATACTGTGTCTTTACCTAAGTGAGTGAGTGAGTGAGTGAGTGAGTGAGTGAGTCGGTCGGTCGGTCGGTCGGTCGGTCGGTCGGTCGGTCGGTCGGTCGGTCGGTCGGTCGGTCGGTCGGTCAGTCGGTCAGTCGGTCAGTCAGTCAGTCAGTCAGTCAGTCAGTCAGTCAGTCAGTCAGTCAGTCAGTCAGTCAGTCAGTCAGTCAGTCAGTCAGTCAGTCAGTCAGTCGGTCGGTCGGTCGGTCGGTCGGTCGGTCGGTCGGTCGGTCGGTCGGTCGGTCGGTCGGAACTTTATTAGAGTCCTGGGGAGGCGCTCCTAGGAGCCATCGCTTCATTTTTATTTTTGCATTCATGCGAAGCCTGTTTTCTTTCGGAGTCGACCAGTAAAGGAGGGGATGGGGAGTTGCGCTGAGGTGAAACTTAGCCTCCCCCTCCCCCCTCCTCATTGGAGTACCCTGCGCTAGGCTATGGTGGGATTAACGACCGCAGCGTTTTCAAACTGAATCGATCAATCGTTTCACTTCTTATTCTTTTAAGGTGGACGTGGCGTTTTGTCATTGCCGACCCTTTCTCTGTGCTGCAGCCGACAGGCAGCCCCTGGTGTGCATCATGGGCGAGAGGCTTATCTCGGTTTACCAGTTCCCGCCGGACGACCTGTGCAACTACATATTCTACGACTCGTTGTACAAGGAGATCGACCTCAACCTGCTTCCCCATCAGTCCACCTACTCCACAAGCCTGAACGCTTTCCTCAACGACCACCGCGGCTACCAACACACCGATGCTCGGCCTCGGCTTCGCTTTCGAGTGAGCGGACGACGTCAAACCTTCGCCACCATTTTGAAAAGGCGACGTTGATGAGCGTTGTTATCTGCAGCATCATTAAAGACACAGCCGTCCTGGTTCTACTCCAGCGCGTTTATGCGATAGCGTCTGATGATGCCCAATACAATGACGATATTTTCTGACCATATCCAAGCAGTTGTCTTGAGTAGACGCTTCCTGTAGCGATAGCTGTGCTCTATTCGCTCGCATACCACCGGCTCTGGCTAGTGTTCGCTAGTAGCGACTGATGTTGGCTAACTTTAAGGGAAAGCGATTTAACCCGAAATTGAATTACGAGGTCGAATTAGAAAAGCGGGGCTGAAGTGTGGGACCGAAGTTGGAAACTACTAGCTAGTTCCGTAAGCAACAGCCAACAGCTGCAGCACTTTGAGCAAACCACGATGGCAAGAGAAGTTCACGGCAATTTCGTAGCATGTCTGTCGAGACAGAATGAATGTTCATCGGAGCTGTCCTGCGAATTCTTGAGTCAAGCAAATAAAGATCCGTTTTATAAAGATGATAAAGGAGTCAAGTGCTAGGCTTACTTCGTATGACAGTCCGATTTGTTGCCATCGCATTCGTTGCTTCTCCTTTGCGGTGAAACTGACATTCTAAGTTATTTGATTCATTGCTTATTTAATTGCGTCGCAGATTCCTGGGGACGGCGGTGGAAGATTTAAGAGAGAGGAACCCCAGTCCGCTTGCACCCTTTTGGAACAAGGGCATTTTCCACGCCGGAATCCTCGACACTCCCAAGCGGCCGACTCGAGATGAGGCAAAAAAGGCCGTCTCCACATTGAAGGTGCGATTGCGTACCACACGTTCGACCATACCATTAAGAGAACAGTCGAAAACGGCCATTGCCACACTGAAGGTATGCGATACGGTATCGCGCATTGCCTAGTGTTATTTCGACATGAGACGATAGCGATCACTGCCACACTTCAGGTACGGTTCCGTATTCCACACTCGCCATCGTAAAGTCCAGATTGACGAAAGCGGCAACTGGCACACATAAAGTACGGTTCCGTATCTCAAGCCATGGGTAAGTCAAACCGAACGGTGACGCCACTGTACCTGCGCACGGGGTGCGTTAGCTTGTACCAGCATGCCAAGTTTGGCTTCGGCGTGTGCGAGGAGGAACTTCACATTCACCATCTCCCGCTAAAGGGAACCATGTATGGATGCGAAGCAGCGGGGTGATGGCTGGCTTGAGCAGGAGAAACGTCGCCGCTCCCGATTCGCGCCAGCGGCCCGCTGGCTCATCGCGGCGCTGCACAGGAGAGAGAATGAGGCGCGCGCGCTCCGTCATTTTCATACCGCGGAACTACCATGGCGCCCCCCAGCGGGGTATGCAGCTGTCGCACCACCTGTCGTGCGCGCCTCTCCGTAGAGCATTCCTAGAGGAGAGAAAGGGGGGAGCGTAGTAGAGGAGGAGGGGACGCGCATGCGCTGTGGGGGGTGTGGGACGCGGGAAGGAGGGACGGACAAAGACCCCGCAAGCACATGCAAGCAAGACAAGGAATGGAGTCATCGGGACGCAGGCGCCGCTCCGTAGAGTAGAGGATTCCTAGAGGAGAGAAAGGTGGGGAGCGTAGGAGATGAGAGAGAGGGGGGGTGGGAAAGACTAGATTGACGAAGGTGGCAACTGGCACACATAAAGTACGGTTCCGTATCTCAAGCCAACGCCTCCTCTATTTTATCAATGACAGCCAAATGCGCCCGTTCCAGCCGTTCACCACCCTCTCCTCTAGCCCTTTCGTACTCTCGCCCACTGCCTAGCCTTGGCGTGTGCTTTGCGTTCATGGGGGAGAGCACCCATTATGTGGTGCCTCACGACGGAAATCATATGAAGTAATTTTTTGTTCAGTTGTGTGCAGATCCGTGGGACTGCGTCTTGCATCCCTCGTGTTCACTATGTCGGCGGTCACGCTGGCTCTGTAAGAGACACGGCGTTTTGAGATAGCGCGTCTCCGTTCGTGGCGCTATGCGGGAAACTAATTGGGATGCGTCACTGCGACGGTGCAGTGCATGCGCTGCCTTTAAGAGGTGCCACACGAGCGCTGTGAGGCGGCGGCGGCATTGCTTGGAGCTACAAAGAAGAAGCACAAAGGAACAAATCTGACAGACGCATGATGCTGCAGAGGGAAAACGTGTCTATCGCATCTCCGTGGGAAAGCGTTCGAACGCGGACGCACGTGTGACGCAAGGAGCGCTACCCTACATGTGGCGTCACATCGCGACCACTCCCTGAACTAAGGTGAACCGACGGTCCCATTGATGATGAAAACATTTTATTAAAAAAAATAATAATAATAAAGAAAACGGGGAGGGTCCCTATTCCGGAACACCTATGACAACCTCTGCGACAGCCCGGGCCCGCTGAACGAGAGCCCGACAGACCTCGGGAGGGCCGTCGCGAAGGCTGCCTTCCCACTGCTCTGAGGTACGGGTTGCCCGAAGGATTGGTGGGAGGGGAGGGAAGTAGGCAGCGGTGCACTCGAGGAGAGCGGGCGTTTGCACTGGCATTGAAAGAAATAGAGGAGGCGTTGCTCAAGCCATGGATAAGTCAAACCGAACGGTGACGCCACTGTACCTGCGCGCGGGTCGCGTTGGCTTGTACCAGCGTGCTAAGTTTAGCTTCCGCGTGTGCGAGCAGGAACTTCACACTCGCCATCTTAAAGTCCAGATTGACGAAAGCGGCAACTGGCACACATAAAGTACGGTTCCGTATCTCAAGCCATGGGTAAGTCAAACCGAACGGTGACGCCACCGTACCTGCGCACGGGGTGCGTTAGCTTGTACCAGCATGCTAAGTTTGGCTTCGGCGTGTGCGAGGAGGAACTTCACCGCGTAGCTATGGTACAAGATCGCGGACCTATGGTCTAATCTTGTCTTCCTGGGAGTTTATTCAGAGGCAACAGCTGAGACCACGGACGAAGTGTGGAAGCTGCGAAAGGTTCGAATAGGGATCGAAAGCGGAGTTGCTAAAATGTGTTCGCTCACGCAGGGTTACCATTGGGTACCATATTCTCCTGACGACGTACAGCCGCGTCAACGTCTGTGAAGAGCGCCCACAAGACACCGGTTTTGCTCTGCGGGGCGGCACCTTGCGGCAGTTGCGGGCTCGGACGTGGTGTGTCCATGAGCATGCGCGGCCTAATAGACATGCAGATCTGCGCAGGTTGCCTGAAACCAGAAATGATGTTGGTAAGCGTCTTTGCTTTGCCGGCTGTGCGCATCACTCTTTCATGTGACCGCGCATATCGGAACAGCCAGGAAGCGCACATCGTTTGTTCTGCAAGATCCGGGCGCGTGTTACAAGGCCCAACGCGTCATTCTTGGGCATCGGGATGCCGCAAGCGCCCTGAGGCTGTGTGCACATTCGGTTAAACAATGCACTCTTCAATAAAACGTCCTGTTGGGCGAGTTGGTGATGTATCATAGACGGCATTTTTAGCGCAAACGTAGAAAAGAAAGGTATACTGAGAAGAGAAGAGAACAACACAGTGCACAGGGCCCTGTGCACTGTGTTCTTCTCTTCTATTCTCTTCTCAGTATACCTTTCTTTTGTACGTTTGCGCTAAAAATGCCGTCTATGGCACTCTTCAAGGTGGCCACACACGTGCGTAGTAGGTCCGCACGTGTGTTCGGACGCGCATGCTACTTGCAAACCACGTCAGTCCCCGCAACCACCACCGGGTGCTGCGCCCCATAGCAAGGCCGCCTGCTCGAGCGCTCTACACTGACGCGAACGCGGGTGTACAATTACTTTAACTTTCTCTTTGGTCTTTTTGCCTTCAAATAATATTCTTAGATCAAGTTCACCATTTTTTTTCCCTATTCAGACAATAAACCGGCTGCTCGACACTCAGAGGAACCGTGGCGACTTCGCAATCACGGTAATCGCTGTTCCGCATCCGGAGTTTGAGTGGAGCCAAGCCTTTGCCAAGTACTTCAGGTCAGTGTGAAACCAGACTAATGACACCCTTTATGATTAATAAAGGATGCTTGCTTCGTTCCTCACTCAGTGTTAGGCGAAGCTGCACGTATTGACACCCTTATATAGATGTATAACCTTTGTTTGTTCTGAACGCTTCAGCGTTACAATAAAGGCCCACCGCTCAACTATACACTTGCATATGGTGATGCTTCAACGTTTCGTCGATGGAATAACTATCAGGAGTAGGACACAATAAAGGGTCAGTTTATCATTTACGAGCACGTCATATGACCATAAGCCCTATTGCGTCGAGCGTATCGGAAAATTACGGCACAGTAAAATTACATATGATGTGCAGGCCGCAAGTATACGCTAAGTACAGAACAAATTTAAATAGCTGGAAGTATCCGGTATTCAAGAGCAGACAGGAAGCAAGTATAGCAGAGGTAACCACCCGTAAAGAGTAGACCAAGAATAAGTTAAACGTAAGTGAGGAAATTGTAGCCGGACGTTACCGGAATAGAGACGTGGATCGCAAGTAGTTTTGAATACTCACCAAAAGTAGCTATAACAGGAAGTGTCGTCGGTAATAGCCTTTTAAAAAAAACTCGCAGGGTCCCTTGTGCATTCACCTAAGATGACTTGAAGGCAAAAGGCAATTTTATTTTTCTTCTCATTCCATTTATTCATCCTACCCCGCCACCCTCCGAAAGCTATGTGCACCTATAGCGTCGTTTTGCACTGCCTTTAGGATCGGAGACAATTACCTGGTTTTGCACTGCCTCCGTGATCGTCCCACCTGTGACCAAGGCACGATACTGTCACGTGGTCGTGACATTGACGAAGGCAGCAGTCGGTGTGTTCGAGGCGAAACTCGTTAGTTGGGCAATACTGTGCCCGGGAAACGAAAAGTCAAACTACAGCAATACGCACGGTAGTACACTGATAGCGGCGAACAGAGCGTCAGCCGTGGATAAACTGATTATCGCTGGAACTGGTCGTCTTTTGCACAGTAGCCACCGAACCTTCCAGCGTTATCGCCGATGCTCGCGTAAGCTCTCGAATAAACTTGATTATTCGCACCCGGCGCGCAATCTTAACAAAATTGGTCTACAACAATCGCGAAGCTTCTCGAACACTGCGGTGCGGTCTGCGCCGAGATTTTCTAAGTACTTTCGGGTCCCGAATTCATCAAAATAAACACACTTGGCTATATCATGTGATGACGCTATCACATGGCGTCCCGCCAGAATTTATGACGGCATGATGACGTCACAAATTTCTGAGATCTGTGACGTCATGGCGACGTCATAACGTGATAATTTTTTGCATCACTCGTGCTGTGCCCGACGCTGCGGAACGCAGACGCCGCCGATGCCGACGGTCAATTTTTGCGTTTGATCAGGCATCTTAAGTCTTTCGCCTTGAAATGCGAAGTTGAAACCGTAAGTCAGCTGACGGCAGGAAGTGACGTTACGACACAAAAAAAAGAAAAGAAAACACCGCCATATCCACAAAGTGAATGATGTTGGAGGAGTTTGCTCGGAGATGATCGGGTAACCCGCGAATCCTCCGTACACATCTCCTACCACCATATATAGACGTGACAACGTTGTTATATATACATTACATGCGGCGTTCGGGCGGCGAGCCCGAGCTGCTGCTCGTTGCGAGCCCGCCGCGCTGCTGCCTTTGCTTGCGCGGTGTTCATGCGGCCGAGTGGAAACGAAGAGTGTTTCACTGCGTGAGCTCCCGGCAAAGAGAAAGGAAGCGCACGTGCTGAGAGTGGTGTGCGTCGCCTTGAGCGGCGCCGCCATCTAGTGAGCATTCTTGAAATCACCGGAAAGCCGGCGCCTTGAACGGCGTGTACACGCCATCGCCGCCGCCGCCGGACAAGGCGCGAGCATAAGAAGCTTGCCGAGCAAGCTCCTAAAAAGAAAGTGCCTGGAAGTCCTGAGACGTAAAGAAATGGGCGTGCTGGAAGTTGGGTATGATTGACAACTCAGGTTGCGGAAAGGGGAGGGGATTTTAGCGGTGGGCGCAATTTAAGTTTACACATTGTCGCCATGAAATCTGAATTCAAGCCTACAGTTGTGTACCAATTTCTTCTTTTTTTTATCTTATCCCTAAACAGTGATCTCCGTTTCACGCCGTACCTGTACATCTCGTTCGGTCACTACCGACGCGGCGACAACTTACGCACGAACTGCGCCATTATGCCCCCGACACGCCACCCGGACGACACTCCGCCGGACGCTATCTATCAGGACTACGACTACGACTTGGTTGGCACACACTTTTTTCTTTTTTCACTCTGCTTTCGTACAGTGCTGGACATGTTGGATAAACAAGGACGTTCAATTATATTGGCCGTAAGCTCATCACTATTTTACGAATTACCTGATTAAAGCAGTGAGAGATCGTTGAACAGGGAATGTCACCGGAGCCGACGTTTCAACAAGTGGACTTTTCTTCGTACACTCTTCGAAAAAAAAGTCTGCATATTCACTAACTGAATACCAACCGTTTACTTCTCGCAAAAAGCACTAACCTCTTCGTATGTCAACACAGTAAAATGCTGCTTAGTGAAATCCACTACCTCGTTAGCTAGTGATAGCACAAAGTATTGGTTTGTCACGAAGTTGTTAGTAACCGCCCTAGTAATTTAGTAACCGTACTAACACCAGTGAACTACGATTGCCGAACAAGAGGTTTACGCCTATTTGGTTTACATGTGCTGTGTCCATTGCCACCTCGACTTTGATACCGCCGCAAAAGCATATGCAAGGTGAAATGAAGGGGAGAAAAAAACGAAAGGACACGGCATCGTCCAGTTAGGCCATTTAATAATCGGTAATTTCGTTATATAATTAATTATCATTTTGAGTAAGCACCCCAACAACATACATTGATGCACGAACAGACCATAAGCGAAAACACACACACGCAAGCAAGCACACACCGAATATCAAGGTTTCTACGCGCGCGCTATCCATTCTAACAGCAAGCAGCTTGGCAACTTTTATGTGCCTGCTTTGAGATGGCACACATTGCACCGGTTAGCAGCCATAAAATTTAGAGATATAATCGACGATTTCTACCCAGTATTTTGTATCCCACAATTTGCATATACGTATGTATGCATTACGTTGCACAAACTGTTATTCCAACTTAATCTAGAAAATTAATGTTTCTCTAAGTTTTGCATAAGACCGTCATAATTACGGCATAATATACTACGAAATCTACGTAACATCTGGCAACTTAGGTATCATAGCAGTTACCTTGTTAAATACACTAAGAAAGCTTTCCTTGTTCGTAGCGGCGAAAACTTACAAGCTTTTTAGCTACTGGCTAATAAAGAAATGCCGCGAAGGCAGTAAAATACGCTCGAAACTAATACATGCATGCACTGTTTACTAACCCCCCCCCCCCCCCCTTATTTTTAAGAGTGCACGCTTTGCCGCTTTTGTATGGCGGAATTTATATACGTTTAGGCAAAGGAGGCACCGCTTCAACGTGAGGTTAAGGGAGCATCAGTTGGCTTTAAAGAATAAGTATGCGTATGTTGCAACACAATGCGGCCAGTGCAAGTGCTCACCTTTGCTGATTTTGTCGAATTGTACAGATCTGTACACGAGGTTTGTCGTTCACGCAGCGCAAATTGATAGGAAGGGTGACGGGTTCATAAGACAGCCTTCAATCACGCTATCACCTCTGGAAATGGCATAAATCTGGAGAGTATACACTTCACTAACGTTTCGTTTGCAACACGTGTGCCCAATGTTTTTCTTCGTTTTTTCGCTTTTCCCGAGCGTTTATATGTAACTTTTCTTCGTTATTTAATTCGCTTGTGAGCCAGCACTCGTTCTATGGTAAACGATCCTCATACTTTGTTACTGTTATTTTGCGTTGTCTTTTTTTTCTTAGCGTAACAACTCGCCAATCTTTCCATCCTTCTTCGCAATTGTTGTTAACAGCTGCGCTGCTTCTCCGTACGTGAAGGACGACAAATAAGCTTGGGAAGATGTCATAATAGATACAGTCGCATTCAACTTTAGAGGCCTGTGACATTCCCTCCTCAAAGGCGGATGCAAACAAGCCTGAACCAATGGGCGCGCACTCCAGGCTGACGTCATCAGCCTCACGTCTGGTGACCCCGCCTACGGAGAACATTGTCGAGTGTATGAGTGGTGCTATTTTTATTAGACGCTAAGGTGATTGGCTGCCACGCTTCGGCCATCTGGGCGGGGTTTCTCCGGACTGAATTCTTCAGTTGTATCCGACTGTAGGCGTGCGCCTAACACTTATTTACAGGATAATTTGGCTGCTCTGCAGTCGTTGGACAAGTAGTATACAGTATATACACACTTAACATTTATTACCGCAACGATTCGCGTACTGTGCAGTCGACGCCCGTGTTCAGTCTCCGAGAGCTCTACGCCATGGGGACGGACACCAGAGGCCTCGTGTCCGTAACGCTGAAGGGGCGTTGGGCAGAGCCACAGTTTACAAAGAACGTGGACTTCTTCAAGCCCTGTGTGCCTGACGCCAAACTCGCATCGTTCGGCAAATACAGCGATGTAAGCGAGGGTAGCGTATACATGCTCGGAAATCTATGGCTAAAGCTTACCACTCTTGTGAACTACCGCTGTTGTGAACGGCTTGATATTTCCGCTGAGGACTCTAAGGAAAAGGTTCGGTACTCTACCTTAATAAAGTTTTTGATGCGAATCATTCTGTATGTGTAGTAAATCTGGTTTTCCAAATGCAGATGCTTGGTTCGTCGAAAAAAGAAAAAACCTGTTTCAGAGCAAGAATAGCAGAAAATCCACAAGTGAACTAATGTGTACCATAAGTATTACTAATTCGAGATGTGAACTACACTGATTAGTACTGAAAGAAAACAGTTCCTACAACGCATTTCTTTAATTAGGGGAGGAATCCGAAGTCCCTCAACGCATAAAGCCAGCACTTGCTAATCTTAATTAGCATTGGCTAGTAATGCGTAACTCTAGCGTAATACCGCGAAAAAGAAACCAGTTTGTTTGTTTTTTTTACAACTGACTCGAAGTTATCCCTCCGTGCTTCCTCCCTACAGGTGTGCCACGGCGGAGGCGCCCGGTTCGTGGCGCTGTTTAATTACTCGACCGTGCACCACGCTGTCATAACCTACATAGAGAGCTTGCGCCGTACCTTTGTCTACGACGACGAAAGGGCTTTTGCTGAAAAGGTGCGAATAAGTCTGTTTCAAGCGAAGCTTTCTGTGACTCGCAGATAGCGCCGGTGATGTCGTACGCGAAAAAAAAAAAAAAAAAACTCGGCGATGGCGAGCGTAGAGATATGTGGCCTTCGAAAGTGAGCCGGTCGCATGCGTATTTTGTAGGCGCCGTTTTGAAATAACTGGTGCTCTCTCGATCGTGAGCTTGTTGGCTATCAGCCTTTTCTGATACGGCGATCTGATCTTTTACCGAGGTGACCTGTCATTTCACGTCGCCACATTTCACTGTTTCCTGGATATGAATGCATGACCGTCGCTGTTACCTGCAGCAACTGAGCTGTATACTTCGCTAAGCACGTAGAGGGAGCTCCAGTTCTTGGCACGCAGGAAGAAAAAACTGTGAATAGTACGCTAAGCACGCACGTGCGAAGCTTCGCTTGCCCGTGAAGGGGCGCCGGGGCAGAGGGGGGGCTGCGTCGCTCCACCACAAACTGCGAACTTTGATCACAAGGGCGCGATGGCTTGAGCTGGCGCGCTCGCTATGTCGGCAGACGTGAGCGTAAGGCACGCTTACTTCGCGTTCAGACAACAGCACGAAAACCACTTCACTTCCTGGAGTGGCAGTATTCCCTTACGCCAGCGTTTTTGTAGAGTTATGCGCGAGAGAGGGTCTAAAACAGTTAGCTGCTAGCCTTACTGCGTAAAAGATTACAATTTCTTGCTCTCGAATTCATTGCTTCGCCCTTGCGGCGAAACTGTTATATGTTTTTCTTTTTTTTGGAAACTGCACGCACCTGTTCTTTACCGAGTCGTCTTATCTTAAAATGATCGAATGAAAGCAAAACGAAGTGACCGCATGAACTCTGACTGCGAATGTAATGTTACAGTTGTGCCTTAAATAAACCTGATCCCCTTCAGTCGCGAATCATGATGTGCTTAAACACGTAACCTTCAGTCGCGAATCTTGATGTACTGTCTGCAAATGCATTAAGTTCGCATGGCATGGTCCCAAGGCACTTAGTATTGGATCCCGTGAAAGAAAATGAAGGAGCGTGTTGTTTTGTATGAGTTTCAGTAATTAATGTTAATTAGCGCGTAACTAAATATCTAATTTTCTGACATCAGTCAGCTTCAACCCTTGCATAAAAATAATCAGCTATTAGGTCCATAATGCATGCACAGTTTGTCTTTTGGTTGTATTCGTTTCGAGCGAAGAAAAAACAACTACTGAAGACCCACGAAGTGAATGCTGATGATGGAGCAAAGCTCCTTGGAATCCAGTCTACGTCATTTTATTTTAATAAGTGTATAGCGCCATTCATCGATGCACTAGCGCTGCACGGTCTAAGTACGAGCGGCTTGCGAGCAATTCAGCATGCTGTACACGTCTTGTATGCGCGCTCTAGGTACGAGCGGCGCAGCGCCGGCGCAACACCAGCGCGCTCGCTATGCACACTGCGTGCGCTCTGCGAACGGTTCCGCGCACGACGTCATGACCTTGATCGATACGCTTGCTGAGAGAGGGTTTCGGAGCGGCGCCGCAGCTGTTCCGACGGGGACCTACGACGACGACGGCGACAACGGACATCGTGCGAGCCTAAGGAGCTTCACACACACAAAAAAAGTATACTCTTGACGTTCCTGCTGGAACGCGGCACGTCGAGCGATCGTCAAACATGGTAGTGTCTCCAGCAGAGTGATCATCTGCTGCAATACGCAGCACAATGAAGTTAAACGACCGCTAGTTGTCCACTCAGGAAGCCTGCACGAATGTGCGCAATGAGTTTCATGCCATTTAAAGAAGCACGCAGTGTGTTACGCGCCTCCGAAGTTGATGTGTAAAGTTTTTCACACCGTGAGTGAAACGGTTATATAAGTAACCTTGTCAGTGAATTTCAGTCAGTTTGGGTCCATTAAAATGTATGTTGTTTCTGCTAGCTGCCAAGAAGTGAGCGATGTGACCTGGTGGCACAAGGCGCCAGTGAGATATACCTAACGTGGGTTTTACAGCGAAAGCTGTTATGAGATCACAACAAGGGTGCCGTAGTTGTCCGCCGCCGCCGCCGCCGCCGCTGCCGCTGCCGCCGCCGGTGTCCGTAACCGCTATCGCACGAAATAAGAAAAAAAACTTTAAGAAAAAAGCCGGCAGATCCCACGCACTGTGGGAATCGATGTAATGCGAAGCAGCCAGGAAGGAGCAAATCATGCTTTACATAATTTGCATGTCATGTTTTACATGTTAGGACCTGTCATTTATGTTCGTGATACAGTCATGTCACTCAATACCAAATTTGGTGTATCTCAAGCTAACGAAACGGCCGCGAGCACGCCATGAGCGTGGCATGCAAGTCATGACGCACATGACAAGTCATGATTTCCATATTACCACTTGTCATTTATGTTCGTCATACAGTCACGTGACTCAATACCAAATTTGGTGTATATCAAGCTAACGAAATGGCCGCGAGCGCGCCATGAGCGTGGCATGCAAGTCATGTCGCTCATGACACGTCATGATTTCCATACTGCCACTTGTCATTTATGTTCCTCATACAGTCATGTCACTCAATACCAAATTTGGTGTATCTCAAGCTAACGAAACGGCCGCGAGCTCGCCATGAGCGTGGCATGTAAATCAAATCATGTTGTTCATGACATGCACGTCCTTATTTGCATATTACCATCTGCCATTTATGTTCGTGATACAGTCACGTCACTCAATCCCAAATTTTGTGTATATCAAGCTAACGAAACGGCCGCGAACGCCCCATGAGCGTGGCATGTAAATCATACTTTTCATGACAATTTAGTCATGATTTTCATGATATGACCAGCCATTTATGTTCGTCATACGGTCATATTATGCCATACCAAATTTGGTATAAATCCCATTAACGATACGGCCAGGAGAGCCCAAAGTCGTAGGCGGCTAGATAGATAGATAGATAGTCAGATACGCTCAAACTCGCCGAAGTTCGCTAAGAAATGCTTCGCATTTAAAAACGTTCAGGATGGAACGGGGTTCGAACCTGGGTCCGCTCTGTGCCAGCCCAGTGTTCTACCACTGAGCCATGCCTGTACTCGAAAACCCGGCGCACAAAAACCCTATACAAGCATTATGTCGGGAAGGAACCGCGTTAACATGCGCAATATAACGTGGCAGAAGAGTGAAACGACAACCAGGCGTCACAGAATGCCATTTGTGGAACCAGGCGTCACACAATATGAATTGCATTACGAGGGGGTCGTTGAATGCTTTCCAACCCATTACAAAGGGCTCAGCCATAATTCTTCGTCGTCATCAGCCACCGAATCAATTAATGGAGTAGTGGGTACCTTGCAAGCGTACTTGTATTAGTACCCCCCAAGATAGATTGCAACGGGTTTTAGAAATGGTGCTCTCCCAGCTTTCGCTGTGACTGTGCTCCGCGTTCCGCGCAGGCCTGGCGGTTTTTTATAAGGCTTAACCGTATGTTTCCCTGTGACCCGAAGAATACCTTCTTAGCATTTCTTGCACGGAGAACCTCGGGTTTTCATACCTTACTTTTTGGCTAGCATTAACTTTCGCTCACTTGGACACGCACTCCCTCACCACGTGAGTGAGTGAACATTCTAATGAACCCTCAGTGTTAATGTCGTATAATGCTTTAAATACCGCTTTGTTCCGTATAACCTTCTCTTTTTTCTTTTTTTTTCTCTTTTTTTTTTTCACGCATAGTTGTGCAGAGTAAAGGCGCTGGGCACCGACGTGCCGTTCGGGATCGCCGTCTACGACCTTGATTATGACGACTTCGAGAACAAGTGCCAGCGCCAGAACATGCACGGAGCCTTCAGCCGCTTGAAGGCGCTGAGGAAGATAGTGGATTACTTCAAGATGGACGCAGCGTCTTTCAACGAGACTTCCTGCAGGACTTACGGGACGACCTAAGGCGGCCGTGCCCGACCGTATTACGCGACGAGCGCGGTCAAATAGAGTTATGGTGGGCGTACGAGTCGTCATTTTTAAGACCGTGTCTTACGTCCACTTTCTGTGAAGGCCTATGACGCCCGCGATGATCACAATAACGTGAATGATAACTGCGGACCCAATATGACTTGTCCAGACTTCAGGGGCTCCTTACAACTATAGGCGCTGTATTTACGCGCATGCTGTCTACACTGGCTTTCGTGCTTTCTCAGACACCGCCAGCACCGACTAATGTTTGCTAGCGTTGTATTATCTTTGTAAACGGTTAATTGTAACTAACTAGTGTTGGCTCCGGTGAGGGCTAATGTTAGCAAATGCGGGCACGTGTTGGCCACTGCTGCCTAATATCTCCAGAAAAGGTGAGGCGGGGTCATACAGAACTACTGATTGCAGCGCGCAACACACAGGAAACGCAAGAGATACACGCGCACGATCAGGACAAGCGCGAACTATCGATCCACACAACGTCGAACAAACAACGTCGGAAAAGCTAGGGACGGGTTGGTTGGTTTGACCCTTGGTTTGAAACGCGCCGCGTCTTCTAAATACGCGTCATCCCCCCTCGAAATTTATCAATTTAATTCCTTCGTAGTTTGCTTTTCGTAGGTTTATTATTTCATTTACCTTTGCGATACTGATGGTTGTAGAGTAACTGCGTTTATCTAGCATTCCTTTTTCCTATAATAATTGCCATCTTGCCACCTCTTAGAGAATCTGCCTTTATGTTCATCCTTCGCAAATAAATCTCGTTCATCACATTTTCTGTTGGTTTTTCTGCGTCCCTTTTAATCTATCTATCTATCTATCTATCTATCTATCTATCTATCTATCTATCTATCTATCTATCTATCTATCTATCTATCTATCTATCTATCTATCTATCTATCTATCTATCTATCTATCTATCTATCTATCTATCTATCTATCTATCTATCTATCTATCTATCTATCTATCTATCTATCTATCTATCTAAATATATACCACGTGACATACAACGCTGTGTAACGATATGCTGCCTCCTCGGCGGCTCACGATAGCGATAAGCAGACCACACAGCTACGAAAATCGCCTTCGCCCTGTCTGTCTTCTTTAAACAGCAGTACACCCGGCCCTTAATACCCGTTTGTTCACCGACCCACTCTGCTCTCTTCTTGTCTTAAGGTTACACGTATCAGTTTCCTATCCGTTATTCGCTGCGTCGTCCTCAATTTAAGTTGAGCCCTCTTCGTAAGCCTGCAGGTTTCTGCTTTCTAGGTAAGTACTGCTAAGATGCAACTGTTATATACCTTCCTCATGAGGGATAGTGGTAAACTACCTTTCACGATTTGAGAATGCTTGCCGAATGTGCTCCAACCCCCTCATTCTTATTCTTCTAGTTACCTCAGCCTCATGGTTCGGCTTCGCGCTCCCTTCCTGCCCTAAGTAGACGTATTCCTTTGCAACTTACAGTGCCTCGCTACCTATCGCAAAGCGCTGTTTTCTTCCGAGACTGTTGCACAACACTTTAGTTTTCTTCATATTAATCTTCAGACCTACCGTTCTGCTTGCCTTGTACAACTCGGTAATCATGAGTTAGCAATTCGTCCCCTGAGTTGCTCATTGAATGCAATGTCATCAGTGAAATGGCAGGTTACTAAGGTACTCTCCAATTAACTCGTATCCCTAACTCTTCCCAATTTAGGGCCCTGAACACCTGCTGTAACCACGCGGTGAATAGCACTGGAGATATCGCGTATGCCTGCCTTACATCCTTCTTTATTGACATTTTGTCTCTTTCTTTTGGAGGACTACGGTGGCTGTGGAAGCCGCTGTAGATTTCTTAGGCCCGTATTCACAAACGCTCCTCGACTCGAAACTCGACCTCAAGGGGTCCTTGAGGACTGTATTCCGTTGCGATTTCCTGCAACGCGAGGAGTCTCAAGGATCCCTTGAATTCGAGTTTCGAGTCGAGGAGCGTTTGTGAATACGGGCCTTACTGTATTTTTATATATGGTTCGTCGACGCCCTGATTCCGCACTGCTTGCATGACTGGTGGATATCTCCATCGAATCAGATGCCTTCTCGTAACCTTAGTCAAAACCAAGAAGAAAAAAACGCGTTTGCCTTCTCTTGGAATCCCGTCAGTTACCCTTAATGACCAGCGGTTATCCTGGCTACGTGCTACGTGCCCGGTCCATGTCCGTTTCTTCTTCTTGATTTCAACTATGATATCTTCAACCCCCGTTTGTTCCCTGACCCACTCTGCTGTCTTCTTGTCCCTTAAGGTTACGACTATCATTGTTCTTTCCGTTATTCACCGTGTCCGCCACAATTTAAGTTGAACACGCTTTGAAAGCCTTCAGGTTTCTGCTCCCTGTATGTGAGTACCGGTAAGATGCAGCTGTTATATACCTTCCTCTTAAGGGATAGTGGTAGACTACCATTCGTCATTTGAGAATGCTTGCTGAATGTGCTCCACCCCATCCTTATTCTTCTAGTTATTTCACTCTCATGGTTCGGCTCCGCGGTTACTACCTGTCCAAAGTAGACGTATTCCTTTACAACTCCCAGTGTATCGCCACCTATCGCCAAGCGCTGTTCTCTGCCGAGACTGTTGCACATTACTTTAGTTATATGCATATTAATTTTCAGACCTACTCTCCTGCTATCTGTGTCCAGTTCAGTAATCATGAGCTGTAATTCGTCCCCTGAGTTACTCACCAATGCAATGCCATCAGCGAGTCATAATTGCGCTGTGGTATATTGGATCAGTTGAGAGTGGGCGAGTCGTGGATTCCTTCACAATTTCCGGCGCACAGATGAGTAATTGAATGTCACGCCAATCCAGACCCGCTGCATACTTTGCAGGTTCGAATAATTTATTTTACATGGCAACGTAAGCGTGTGCGCATGGTCGCGTATTTGACTGCCGATCAATTACTATATCGGGCCCATTGTAGTTACTGCTGTTGCAGAGGTATATGTACAAGCAGGGTTGCCGTTGGGTAGATTTCAAAAGGAGCCAGAATTCAAGCTAAAAGTAGCCAAAGTAGCCATTCAATTTAACTTTGTCGCCATATTTGCAGCCAAATAGAAGAAAACGGTATTATATGACCTGAATTTTTAATAAAATAAATATGATTTTGAGTATGCAAACACAGAAAAATAAGAGCATATTGCTTTCCATCTCGCTCTGCAAGCCACAGGCGAGTTGCCAGTTGTCAAAAATGTATTTATTTATTGATTCACTGATTATGCCATGTCTTTTTTCTTTTACACTCTCAGTGGGATAACACACAAACCGAATGGGTGCGTGTTTTCTTCTTTAATTTTTTACCGCGAATCGCAGCGAGACGCGAGACTCATCTTCCTACGTTCGCATGCGTTAGTATTTTCTCGCGCTTTGCGCATCGTGCAAACGCCACCCGCGTTCCAGCTCTTAAATTGACGGACCCTTTGTAAATTGGAAAGTGTATTCCGTGAACGCCTGGGTCATTTGAAACGGCGTCGGTCAGAATGATTGCAAACTCTGGGCACAGCGACGCTACGCAAGCAAAGCGCGAGCGCTATAGAGTCCGACGCGACCGGCGTCCGTCTGCGCATCCCGGCGGCCACCTGGCTCCGAGCCAGAGCTCGCATGGACGGACGGACGGACGGACGGACGGACGGACGGACGGACATGGACGGACGGACAGACGGACGGACGGACGGACGCCGGACGGAGGTCGGAATGACACCGGACGGACGTGAGCATGAGACATTAAAGGATTTCGCCTTAAAGATTACACCATCTCCCGCTAAAGGGAACCATGTGTAGATGCGAAGCAGCGGGCGCTAACGCTTACACTGGCGGCGGCGTTGACGCTGGCGCTCATCGCAGCGTTGCACAGGAGAGAATTCTGGGGGGCGCAAAGCACGCAGTGATGGACCGGTGTTTCCTACTGGAACATCGCAATCGCTGCAAATGGGCAATGAGAGACAGAAGACTCGGACTGGACACAGAGACCCGCAGTCCGCTTTTAGTTAACGCGCACGCTGCGAATTTTTTATCGTTCGACAACGCACAGGATAAATCTCCCACCGGCACCACCTTGCAGGTCAAGATCCATTGCCATATATAGGCGATGCGCAAAGCGCCGACGACGCCATCTGCCGCCACGGCTCGGAAGCGCTCGCGGGTCCGGGCGAGCAGTCTTCCCGCGAGTGTGTACGCGAGTGCACGGATGGATGTGTTTTTATCGTGATTTAACGACTCTGTCGGGCTTCAGCGATGCCGAAAAATAACTGCTGCGTTATCGGCTGCTCAAACGCATACAAAAAATCGCCAGGAACGCACTTCTACAGGTTTCCGGTGCTATTTCATGAGCGATAGCGACGGCGGTGGTTGATTGCGGCTGTCCTAAAAAGGTACGCAATCGCGCTTTGTTTACGGCAGTGTTAGAACGGTTACCGTGTTTTTATTTCTCCATTTATGTCGCTACGTCTTCAGCGAACGCTGCTACGTTTACACTTGGTCGCCTCGCCTGCATTGTAGACGCTAAAATACACATGAGGTTGTTATTACTGATAAGACGCGATGCCTAGGCTCTCTTGAAAAAGGAATGGCGCGAAGCGCAATGCCAGAGAATGTGGGGCAGGTGACGGCTCCTTTACAAAAGCGCCCTGAAATCACACGTATGCTGCCCGAAATCGGCTGCATTCTACCTATTGATGGCACTGGAATGTGATCACCAGTGCAGAATGTTCGCTGTGCGCTCACCTCAACTATATGCATATTGGCTGTAAAACATGACACCTGTGCGCATTGAAGGCTTTTGACAGGACATTCAACCGATTCAACCTCCTTTTGAATGCCTCGTAACACGACTTCATGCTAATAGGAAACCCTTGATGTACCCCACTAATGCTCATTCGCTTTACAGAAGCTGTGTTATGAGTGGGGCCATAGGCGTGCGCACGGGAAGGGGGGGGGGGCGCAAAATCTGCCCCATGCATTGACTTGGTGGGGCCTGGGGCGCTGCGATGATCCTTTGCCCCCCCCCCCCCCCCCCTTGATGGGGAACCCTGCGCACGCCTGAGTGGAGCCGATTATGAAACTGACGTGTTTTTTCTTTATTCTTGCTGGTGGTGCTAGCTACTGGTTGCTATGTTTTCTTTAGCATGTAATTGGTGAGTATATGTTGATTCGTAACTAATCACGTGAAAGTCACGTAACTAATCACGTGAAACGTTCTCGCAAGAATCACGTAATTAGCGTATCTACTCACGTGCCATGTTCCCGCCAAAACCACGTATTATCACGTAGAACCTAACGCCATTTTTTCAACACTTGGTAATAGCTTGCAAAAAACCTAGCAAATACGTTACCAAGCTGGTATAACAAGCTAGGTGACCACCAGCTCCGCAGTGACTCAGTCTCGCGTCACTAGCGCAAGCTGCCGAGATATTTTAGGTGCGAAGCAGCTCTTTGACTAGGCTGTGTAACGCTGTCCCTCCCTCCGTGCGTACGAACGCTCTGCAACGCGCTCCCCTCGCCGCAGGTGTTGGAGCGGTGCCAAGTAGGTCACGCCGCAGCTGCGCGTTGACGTCACGCTCCGCTCGCAGTGCGCGCTGACGTCACTCTCTCCCTCGCCTGCCGCGCGCTCGCCGAAGCGCCCGCAGCTGCCGCCTAACGCGCAACGACAAGACCTACGCCAGCCATCGTTTCAAACGAATCTTCCAGCGCTCACCGCAGCACCCGCGTTAGCGCCGTTCAACCCGTGACGCCACCCGTGCGCAATGCTGCTGCTTCGCATCTCATCAGGGTTCCCTTTGGGAGGATGCACTAATTTTTTTTTCACACGTTTATCGTGCTGGTTTCAAAGTTTTACCAACGCTGATCCTTCGCGTGGCCGCACCCGTGAAATCCATGCGCCGGTGCGACAGCGCTCCCTCAAAATCTACTATATAAACACATGACACGTAAACGAAGCTACTGTGCCGAGAAAAAACGTTGGTTCACGCGTTGGTTCACTATTATAAACTGCGGCTCCTTTGCGCGCACTATCACCGCAAAAGTAATCGTTTGGGACGCGCACAAGTGGCAAACCGCACGTGCGCACTTCCGTCATGCTTGCATTGAAAGGAGGCGTCTGCTACGCGACCCGCGCGCGTTTCCGACGGCCGCCGCTACGCGGCTTTCAGTGGCGCCCCTATAACCGCTGCGCATCGCGTATACGGGGTGGCCAGTGAACGGTTGTGCAGCGCGAGCAGTCGGTTTTTAGATGCGAAGCATCTTATGCTCGGGGCTATGTCCGTCCCTCCCGCGTCCGTCCCGCGTCCGTCCCGCGTCCCGCGTCCGGCCACTCTCATGAAGTATGGAAGCACCCACCATGCGAACCAGAACACTGCAGTACAATATAAGTCCGTCCCTCCTTCCCGCGTCCCACACCACCACAGCGCATGCGCGTCCCCTCCCCCTCTCTCTCCTAAGCTCACCCCCCTTTCTCTCCTCTAGGAATCGTCTACTCTACGGAGCGGCCTCCGCGTCCCACACCCCCCCCACACACACCCCATTCCTAGATCAGAGGAAGGGGGTGAGCGTAGGAGAGCACAGGGGAGGGACGCATGCGCGTCCCCTCCCATGTGCTCTCCTACGCTCACACCCTTCCTCTGCTCTAAAAATCATCTACTCTACGGAGCGGCGCATGCACGTCCTCTCTCGTCTAGGAATACTCTACGGAGCGGCTCCGGCGTCCTCTGCCCCTCTCTCCTCTTGGAATCATCTACTCTACGGTGCGGCTCACGTGTCCCACACCCCCACAGCGCATGCACGTCCCCTCCCCCCCCTCTCTCCTCTCCTACGGTCCCCCCCCGTCCTGTCCTGTAGGAATCCTATACGGAGCGGCGCGAACGACAGGTGGTGTGACAGCTGCATACTCCGCTGGGGGGCGCCACGGTAGTTCCGCGGTATGAAAATGACAGAGCGCGCGCGCCTCATTCTATCTCCTGCGCAGCGCCGCGATGAGCGCCCGGACCACTGCCGTGAAATGAGAGCGGCGACGTTCCTCCCGCTCATGGTAATTATCTCCCCGCTGCTTCGCATCCACACATGGTTCCCTTTAGTGGGAGATGGGGAATTTTTTATTTTTATTTTTTTATGGGTTGGCGCATGCGCAGTGGGGGGTGTGGACGGACGGACGGACGCCGGACGGACGGACACCGGACGGACGTGAGCATGAGACATTAAAGGCTTTCGCCTTAAAGCAAAAGAGGAAGGGGGTGCTTGCGTGGGAATTAGCACCTGCTTCTTAATTACAAACGCGTCACAGCACGACTACTGGGTAGTGTAATAAGGGAGCTGACAGGCGTTAAGAGCTGATTTATGATGTTTCTGCAATGATGTAGGTCGTTTTGCTGAACTTTATAGAGCATAGCAGGCAATGTGTAACTATACATTCACTAGCTCTGTTTTTGGTAACGTGAACACCGAAGCGTCTACTAATGTGCTGGCAGCTGTTTGAAGCTATGTGTGACGCAGCTTATGACATTTTGAACGATTAATTTGGGGCTATAGCCGTGAACATTTATAGGGCGTGAACAGAGTGGTAGGTATTCACGTTTACGGGCTTGGCAGGAACCTTGCCGACGCATCACTTCAGTGTCTCCAAAGATGACTGTATTACAAAAAAAAGAAAAGATGGAAAGAAATGGCAGTGATAACGCCTGCGAAGTCTTCATGCGTCCGTGAACAGTGACATGGAGAACAGAGGTACACTACACAAACTTCGACACTTTGATTGTTTAAAACATTTGCACAATAATGCAAATTCTTCACTTTGATATTTACAGGTTTATATTGCATGTACTGCACCCTCATATACCCGACAATATCATGCCCTAAATATTGTGCGATGTAGTTCTCATCGAGACATGTTTTTTCCAGGTTTTTTTTTTTTTTTTTTTTTTTTTTTTTTTTTTTTTTTTTTTTTTTAATGCGATTCCGTGCTGGAATGCGTTGTCCGGGGAATATACGAGAATGTCTTTTAGATGAATTTCTAACTGCTATTGAACAGTTGTAATGCTTGTGCAAATTTTATTGCTCTTTTCCTACTCCTGCTATAGCCGACAGCTGGGCTGCTGTATTTATAAATAAAATAAATAAATAAAAATGGCGAGAAATCCTACGTATCTATGACGACATTTTACGTGAAAATTATAATCGGAGGCCTGACCAAATACAAGGGAGATGTTTTGAAAGCGCTTTGAGTGCTTTCTGACAGATCACAACTCTGCGCTTCAATTTCTGCCAGCACCCGCCACGGTGGTCTAATGGTTATGGCGCTCTACTGCTGACGCGAAGGGCGCGGGATCGAATCCCGGCCGCAGCTGCCGCGTTTTCTATGGAGGCGAAAATGCTCGAGGCCCTGAGTGCTTTGATTTAGGTGCACGCTAAAGAACCCCAGGTGGTCGAAATTTTCGGAGCACTCCACTACGGCGTCTCTCATAATCATATCGCGGTTTTGAGACGCTTAAACCCCAACAATTATTAAACAATTTCTGCCAGCAGCTTTCAATATTCCCGGTGTGGCAACCATTTCTAGAGTTCATGAAGTTCTGACAGTGGTTAATTGTTTCTCAGTGTAGGTTGATATTATTCCCACAAATTGAAGGGACAGAACGAAGCATAGTAATTTTTTTATATTGGAAATCTAAGATAAACGACACTGGTTGTGATTTGATGGGTGAATCGAGTCTCACGGTGCTGGCGGGCCAGGCACAACGAAAAATATAATCACTACGTCAGGTCTTCAAAGAATGAAAATACGCTTAACTAAGGCAACATGGTGTGCGCCATCTTCATGTTGCGGACGCAGATGGCCTCCGCATACGTGCATAATTAACGCTTACTATAGCTTAGTCTCATGCACTAACGACGTACAAGGAAGGTGAAAGAGGGGCCTAAATGATCTTAGTGACGTCAGAAACAGCTCTGAATGCTCTCAAAAGCAGCTCTCTCGGAACCAGAAATGTGCCCGAAGACGACGCGTGCATCCGCATATATAATCAACAGATACTAAAATCCATAAAGTGCCTTACTTCTGGCATGTTCCATGAGGACATATGTGTTTCAACTCAGTACGATGAGGTGAATGGTACTAGGCGACAATGGTACTACTACAGTGGCAGGAATGGTATTGGGCGACTCTGGAACCGATCATCATTGCGTCATTGGAGTGTCCAAAACATTATACTCAGAAAAAACATGACGATACAAATTGTAATCGCACCTCTTTCATGCTTCTTTTGATGAGATTCTTCGACTGAATACTTTTGATAGGTGTCGATTCACCGAAGTGTCTTAACGCTAAAAAACGTTAGCGGAAGACCATTTCAGACAGTTCTGTTACTGGATATATATCGTTAACAAAACTGACCAGCCAACGGGAACGTTCCCTTCAGGACGAGAAGGTTCTTGAATCGAGCACCTCGTCTTAAAGCGCCATTCAGTGGACTACGGAAACGCACTCCAGAAGTCCCGTATCTCGTCCGCTGTAGACTACACATGTCATCTGACGGCTGTGCTTTGAGTTTACAGATATTACGGAGCCTGCGCCTTATCAAACTCGTATAATAATATTCTGATCTTTCAATGCGGTAATAAAGGAGAAAATCTGATGGTAAACCGTCCCGCTTTGATCTTTGTAGCATCTGGCAAAAAACAACATTCATACGACAGCTGTATTGTTATGAAGTCGAGTGTTTGAAGGACGTATGTTCTTTGTCCATTGACTCAGTCGCGCTGTGCCTTCCTTTTGCTATGAAGGAAGCCCGTCCGGCTGGGACGAAAGATATAAAAACAAGGAACTTGAGCACCGACCAAATTGATTTAAAACGAATATATCAACGTTTGGGTTCCCCAGCGGAAGCCTTCTTCACAATCTGTGAACAAGGCTCCGTTTGGGGAACCAGAACGATAATTTGCTTTTAAAAGGGAATTGGCCGATGGTCGAATTCCTTCTTCTTTTATTCTGTATTCTCTATTAACCACTTTCAACGCCAATTTAAGTGCATGTTCAGTTCCTGGGTCAAAGGGGAGTCAATCTCAATGAGAGCCACACATCATGTTCATGTCTCAGTTTCACCATGCGTTGCACCATGCTAAAGTGCAACCACCTCGGAAAGTGATCAATACATATAGAATGTGGCCAAAATGGGGGAGCTTTTTTTGAACCTTCATGCATTCTTTTTTTTCAGGTTTGCGCGGTGCTACTGAAGACAGAAGACGAAGAACGCTGCATTTAGTTCTTGAAGCGATCTTGTGCCTAACTGTTGACTAATTTTTAATCTACGCCGTTCTTAACAAAAACGACTGCGTGAATTACGTATGTCTTTATAATGAACGAATTACGAAGCTCACCAGATGCCTGTTTTTGTTGAAAATAATATTGGCGTGTTTTTCGGGACTCAGCAGCCTCGGTCAGCCTCGGTTGATGCCCGTCCTACCAACGCTGTACGTAAATGTAATAACATGAAGAAAACTTAACAAAGAAGTAGATAAGATCAAACGCTTGCCCAGGTCTGCAGTCTGCAACTCGTCCCTGTCGCTTATTCTATTTACTATAACCCTCAAGAATAATGGAGTACCCACTAGTCCGGAACGCCATCATTCTGCAGAGATTCTTTCACCGATATTACGGTGACAGCGAGACCCTCATAACTCTTTGCTTAGGGATATTCAGCAAGATCATCGCTTGCAGGAAGGCATAGTGTGACCTACGTTACCCTTTATTTCGCGCAAGTAAATGTGTTTGGTGCTGCCGCTGGCAGTAGTGAGAACAGCTGGGGACTACCGTGCCTTCTGCCATATTATATGCAGTGTATTTCTTAATCGCCATCGTACAATTACCGAGACTTGCGCTGTGTTATGCCAATACATTTATGAGCATGATTCATTAATTTTATAGAAACAAAACTATAGGTAAATTTCTTAAAAGAAAATACGATGAAAACGAGGGAATAGATACTAGTACTGCGCGCACAAGGCGGCTTCTATTTGGAGATTAATGAGCGATGAGAAAATTTGAAAAAAAAAATAACTTTTTGCATTAAGAAATAAGACCTGGAAGCCACTGCACATTACCACAGTATCCGACAAGTTTCATTTTTGGGTGAACATGATGTTCATTGTGGGAGAAAACAAATTCACGAGCCGTTCCACTCGGTAACGACGGCCGGCTCTGAGGGGACATATCAATGAAAGGTACAGAGAGGCACAGAATTATCATGAAAAGTACATAAAGGTACAGAAAATCGCTTTTTAGTTTTGCGTCTGCTCTTTCAAAATTCGCCATTTTAGTAGCATAGTGTCGTCGGTTGGCATAAGACAGTCAAAACGACGTATAAAAATAAAAACAAAGGAAGCAAGCGAGAAGCAGAAATCCAAGAAAAAAATATGCAGGAAAACAAGACAGATCAAGTAAAAGAAGGGAATACATAGGAAGAAATAAATAGAAATGAGAAAAAAAGACAGAAAAAAAAAAACAAGAGAAAAAGAAAGGAAGAGAAGGGAAGAGAAAACCAAAGAAGGCTGCCCAGCTTGGCATTTCCTTCAGGTTTGGCACCCCTAATTCTAAGCTGCCTTAATTTTTTTCTCGACATTTTACGTGACCTGTGGTGAGTATATAGTCGGGTTTGCCCAAGTGGTGTGCCACATACGTTGATGTTTTGGTGGGGCGCTCTTTTCGGCAGGGTCATACCACTACTACAATCGTTTCTTTACATGCTGGAGCGGGCAGCGGACCAATCAGTTGTCGACGCTCTTATAGCGCCAAGCGATGGGCCCCCGGTCCTGGTTTTTCTTCGGGGATGTGCCGGTCAGGACTGCGCGACCCGTCCCCGAGGACGGTGTCAAGCGAGTAGTATAGTACTGGAGTGGTACATCTGTGAAACGGCAAAGCACCTCTTCTAAGGCGAGCTTTGCGATAACAAGGCACCTCACGTAGAACTTGCTTTAACGTGAATTTCAGTACAATAGGAGGCCGCTAAAGCGGGGCCCCTCGGTCCTTTTGGCTTCAAGAGTTTTAACGAGGGGTGCCAGAAAAGTTACCACACGGGCTTGTGGCGCCCAAGCGTTTAGTGCAGAGCACTTGAGGGGCCCGGTTTGTCCTTCATCTCATGTGGCGTGATCAAGCTCGCAATAAAGCGCTCAACAGAGGCCATAATGAGGCTAGCAATGCTCAACAGCGGATTGAAATGAACGAACAAGGTCTAAAATAGTGTAGTTAACACAGATAACCAAGAATTAGTCGCAATAATGAACTCAAAATCCCTAAAAACACTTCGACAATCTGCGGCGGGCTACAGGGTCGCGAAAGAGAGGGCGCCACTACCTCGGCAAGCGACCAAATACCCCTCCCCGTATGTTTCACCGGTGTTGCGTCGCTACATCTTATGTGGGAAACAGCCTTGCTGAAATCACTGCAGGTGACGCGTACCTCAAGTGCCGTGACGAGCATGTGTTTGTTAAAGCGCAGCAAAAAGTAACGCACATGTCTCGCACCGAATTTGCGAATCTCCCTAACAAGATTTCTGCTCTTGCCGCCGAAACCCTACATCAGGTGTCTCAAACACGCGGCCCGCATGCGGCCCACCAGGCTCTCGGTTGCGGCCCGCCGCCCGCACATGACTGTATTCGCTCCACATTATTCTTATATTCTTATTAAATATGTTCGTTAGCTACACGGTCATGACTGGTTTGAGTAGTAGTAGTAGTAGTAATAGACTTTTATTTCAGCCACAAACTAAAGGCCGAGCATTTCGACCGCCTGCGCGACCAGTCGACGCTGTTCTTCTTCTCCTTCGGCGCCGATCCAGTCGAGCCAGGTGGTGATGAAAAGGGAGGGGGGGAGGGTAAAAGCTGGATTGCTGAGCAGTTGGGCAATAGAAAAGGCAGTGTGACAGGTCGGCATATGTGGAGGGGCAATTGGGACAGCAGGGGTCAGATCTGTATTTATAGAGAAAAAGGCGAGAGGGCGTGATCAGGCAATTCAATTGTATGTGCCGAAGAATTCTAGCCTCTAGCACAGTGAGTGATGGATGAGGGGGGAGGGTAGAGTCGCTTGTCGAGTCTGAGCTGGAGGTATACCTCCTTGATAGTATGGCGCAGTGAGATCGTTCCGTCGTTCCTCACGGAGCCCCCCACCGTCCTCCGAAGGTGTGGGCCAGGGAATGAACGGTGTCCGGTGCAATATATCGCGGGCGAGCTGATGAGCCAGCTCATTGCCGTCAATCCCTGAATGCCCAGGAACCCAGCGGAGGAATACAGTGGCAAGGTTGGAGTGCAGAGACCGCTCGCTCGACCTCCTGTTCTAGGGAAGGGGGTAACGTGCGGTTCTGTATGTGACGGATGGCGGCGTAAGAGTCGGAGAAACTCGGGTACAGAAGGTAGAGACGAAAATGACTTTAATGCATGAACAATGGAAAGGACCTCGAGCGATAGTACATTTGGCGGGTGCAACTATGGCCCGCTGGTATGGGTTTCAGGTGCCGAAAGGCGTTGCTCCTCGTGGCTCCTGCGTAGCAGCAGGAGCCACGAGGAGCAATGAATGAGGCATCCGTGTTGGCGACTCCCTGGGTCGAAAGAGCATTTTCTTCATGAGGCATCCCATGTGTTCACCTTGTTTTGAAGCGTAATCATGAAACAAAAATTATATTTTGGAATCGGCTCCCAGATTTGCGTCATGTTGGACATCGGTATGGACATAATTTTGGAATCCTAGCACCGAATCTCCTTCAGGAATGACCTGCATATGAGATATGGGACAGCTTTCTTTTAAATGGCAACGTTTGCTCGCAAATTGTTCAATCCCTCTCCCTCTTAGCTTCTTCATTGCCCTGGCCCTTTCAAAACTAAATTGCGTGACTGCGGCCCGCTGGCTGAGCTGAGTTTGAGACCCCTGCCCTACATGCTTACCTCAAACATTGGCGTCATTGACGCTTTAGTAAACAACAGTGGGGATACTATACGTACGGGTATCGCTGGTGGCCCGTACTACGCACTTCCTCAGGTTTCACAGTAGTAAAGCTGCCATATATTTTTGATCCTTCGATGTCGGATCATCCTGTCATTGTGATTCAGAATTCGTCAATCGTTGGATTGATCACGCACTAATACGGAACGTAAGCTGGGTTTAGACCATCCTCGGACAGGTTAGTTTTACCCTACTGATGACCGGCCGTTGCGATAGTAATTCTGCTCAGTACGAGAAAAACCACAGATTCGGACATTTGGTTTATGTGCTTGGTCGAGAGTCCATTGGTGCGAAGCTACCATCCGCGGGATTACGATAGAACGCCTTCAAGTCAGAATCCCGTCTAAGCACCGCAACGATATCGTGCGCACTTGCGGCGAATGCGGCAGAGATCGCCGTCGGATCGAATGTGGCAGGCTGGCGCGCTTCCCGGCTCGATGACGCCAAATGAACAAAAACATATCAAAGTTACAAACACATATCACGTCATTGTCGCGCAGCTCGGACGGGTGGTAAAGCTCACCCTATGCGTCGCTGCTACATGTGGAGGACAGACCATCGGCGGCCAGAAACGTACTTAAAAAAAAAAAAAAGAAAAAAAAAACTCTTCGATTTAAGATGCTGCAATAAAAATATGAATTCCGCCAATACACAACAATAGCCACACGGGACAGTTTCACTTCATTTCGCTCTGTTGGCAGGCTTAAGTCCATTTTTGCTCTGTAGGCGCGGTGGCTCAAACCTCATTGTGTTTATACGCTGCGTGCGTATCGCCAGCGTTGTAGGAGACTACGATGGCGACGGCAACCATACGTATATGGCTACACACCTGTTTTTTTTTTTTTGTTTGTGTGTGTGTGTGTTTGTGATATAGACCGTATACAGATTAGAGGTGTGCGCGGGCTCCGGGTAGCCCGAAAGCCCGAGCCCGGCCCGGCCCGCGGGCCGGGCTCGGGTATGCGGACGTCTTCCCATCTCGGGCCCGGGCCGGACTCGGGCTACTCATCTCGGGCATCGGGTGCGCCGGGTCAGGTGCGAAGCCCGCATCAAACCAAAAATATAGACGTTGTGCCGGAATTGTCTTCTAGTACCTAGCGATGAGCACACCGATCACCTTTGTGATTATTTATCCATGCAATCATCCTCCTATCCTGCATCAGAGATACTCGACTTCTAGAAGAACAAGGCCTTCGACGCAGTCAGTGGGCCCGGGCCGGGCTCGGGCTTGAAAATTAGGCCCGTGCACAGCTCTAATACAGATGACATGTGACGCTGTCCGCCAAGCTTGCTATGCTTGCGAAAAAAAATATTTGCGATTCCGGCTACCAGTGCGAGCAGCGAATGGAACTTCAGTTCGACGGGATATGTGATGCAGGAGCGCCGCACTTCACTAAAGTCCGAATGACTGCACAGCTTATTATTTTTACACAACTTGTAATCTGTGTATACACAATAAGATGTGTCATTTGCGTATGTTCAGCTTTGATATGTTGAATAAAATGCCACATGATCAAAAAGTGATACCTTGTCTCCGCAGCAAACTTTCATAGGGTCGGGCCGGACCGGGCCCGGGTTTTTGTTTTTGTACGTCGGGCCGGGCCGGACGGGCTCGAAGCCCTTTAGGGTCGGGCTCGGGCGGGCCTTCGACGCAGTCAGTGGGCCCGGGCCGGGCTCGGGCTTGAAAATTAGGCCCGTGCACAGCTCTAATACAGATGACATGTGACGCTGTCCGCCTCGCGCGCCGCCGGTGGCGGCGTTGCGAATGGCACTCCGGTGACGCGATTGGGGGGGATTCGGCTTTTTAAATGCGAAGCATTTCTTTGCGTACTGCAAGCACTTTGAGCGTTTCTATCTATCTATCTATCTATCTATCTAGCCGCCTACGTCTGGATGCTCTGGCGATCACCTCCTTAACTTGAGGTCGACCAAAATTAGTATGGGAGTCTAAGGATTTGACGAATACGACTGGCTGGTCGTGACTTGAATAACGTGAAATTCACGTCGCGTACGTCGTCAAACTCCTTTCTCCAGACACATGTGGCTCATACCCGTATACCACGGGCTGCGGTATACGGGTATGCGCCACAGGTGTTTGACAATTTATACTTACCCAGGAACGGCGAGGACAGACATTAGTCATTTAAATCCGATAGCGTTGAAGGAAAACTGACATCGGTGGCCTTGACACTGGTAATTTAAATGCGATAGCGTTAAGAAAAACTGACATCGATGGCGTTGAGCCGACGCATGCAAAGAATAGAAATCAGAGTCCCAGCAGGAATCGAACCCAAGCTTTCTGTGTGGCAGTCAAGTATTCTACCACAGAGCCACGCCAGGTCTCGAAACTGCTTTGGAAAAGACGCTATGCAGGCGTAATGTTGGTGAAACGTCAATCGTGGTTGCAGTGCTGGCTATCGAATTTTAAAAACATTACATATGTAGTCCTACGATGAAGGAGTCATGTCGGGTTAACGTCAATCGTATACTTAAGCACCAACCACTGTAGTTGGTCTACGTAGCACTGTCCAGAGCTACCATCCTCGCAAGCACAAGCTCTGCATATCAGCTTACGGCTTCTGGTGTTGGCAATACCCATGTATCTGTTGGCATCGTTACACAAAGTGGTTATATGAAATATATGCGACTGTTCAACATATCTCTGCGGGCATCATTTGCACATCTCTTTAGCGTCAGTTCGTAACGTTTCGCTCAATAAAAAAATTACAATCCAGTCCCCTTACATCCACATGCTTCGCATAACATCGATTTCCATGGTACTTGGGATCTGCCTAATATTTTCTGCTAAACTCTGGCTAGTGCAGCAGCATTTTCGTTATAGTTCGCTCTCGTCGCACAGCGATCCTCGACTCCTAGATGTATTTTCTTCTACTTAGTTCTATAGATGGTTGCCAGCATTACAGGAGGTTAAGAAACATTCACATTGAACATATCTTCTGTATACTCCGTGGGGATCGAACGCGCCCTCACCTTTGGCGTTTCGTTCCCCAGTTGGCATGAGTGCTGGCCCCGCGCGGCTCGGGCACAGCGGGAACCGCCATTAATCGGCGACATGGCCACCGTGGCTTCGCCGCCAGGCGTTTTTGCCTGGTGCAAGCCATGCGTCGGTCTTCCTGCACGGAGACACGCGTTGAGACATGCCCGGACAATGCTTTCCTCACATGCCCGAACATGCCTGGGCAATGCATTCCTCCGTGCGCTCGACTGCTGTTCTTTGGGCGATTGTCGTAGCGCCGCCCGCAAGCGCACACTCGGTCGGTCTTGCGCAGTTTCCCTGTCGGCCTGCAAGACCGTGATTGTCGCACTGTGCTGTATCTTGGGTTAATGAACCCGTGTTTATTGACGACCTGCCTCGAGTGCCTTTTCTGCGCCGTGCCTGAGAGTCGATGAACCCGGCCGCAGCGTCTTCGTGTGCTGTACGGCGGTGGAGAACGTCGCGTCCCTTCCCGGTCGCCTTGTAGGATAAGCCTCCAGCACACCTGTGCACAGCCCACAGCAATCACGGTCAGGATCATGCCCCCGAGTTTAGCGTAACTCACTGGGCTGAATGGCGTCGAAATATCTTACGTGAGTGCGCGAACGCCTCGTCCAGTGAGCTAACGAGAGTCTACGCTGCTTCAGAAGCGAAGCGCGATCAATTTTACGGCTTATCCGCAAAAGTTGGCGTTGTGTAAGTAGGCTTGAGTTGAACGAAAATTCACACTCCACTCTCGGTTGAAGTGGTGCGGACCTGTGTACTCAAAACATTTGCCGGCAAAATAAAATTGATAAGTTCACCCACCAGCTGGTCACTGCGGACAACTAGCGTAGATTGGGTGAGTTTTATTCACATTAAAACTTGTTACACGTACTATGGGCGCCTAATGAAACGCCAGCAGTGGTGCGCGTGGCACAGTTCGCACCTTTATGATTAGAGATAGATAAGCTCATGTGGTTAGCCTACATTCATGTTTTTGATCGCGCAGTGCTGCCTAATCGGGTGTGCACCCCTGTCAATGGTGATGACAGGACGGCGCGCAAGAGACGGTTCCTAGTGCTTGGGCAACGCGCTCCGTTTTTCTTGAGTACAGCTTGGTAAACAGTACGAAAAATATGCGAAAGAAAGATCCAGAAAGATGAAAAACAACGCTCTTTTCCACCATTCTTTTGACCCCTTTGGCTGATTACTGCTCTTCTCTACCGCGCTGTAACAAGATTGGCTATTTTAAGGTGAAAGCGTTAGATTCCTCATCAAACGCGAAAATTGACCGTCGGTGTCCCAGGTCGGCGGCGCCGCTACAAATATTGCAAAAAATCTCACGTGATGACGTCACCATATGGCATCACAGATCGCCGAAATTGTGACGTCACATAATCGCGCCATCACGTGACATCGTCCTTTGCATTTGCGTCTGTGATCGGCCCACCAAGCACAGAGACAGTGCGAAGCCATGTCAGGGTAGATAGCTTGCAATGCCTCCGATTCTGGCGGCAATACCACGACAACAAAGGATGTCAACGTCTGCTACCACAAATTTCCTAGCGACACTGAGTGGCGTTGAAAGCCCAAACGATTTAATCGATCTTTGTTTCCGAAGAAAATAATACACGTAGAAGAGTGTTGGTGACCTGATCGCCAATAATATTTTCAAAGAGTTCGTGGCTCCTCAAGAAAACCCGCAACAAAAGGACACTCTTCTTTTCTCTAATCATCAGTGTGGTGACCCTTGTGGTGGCGCCAAAGTGGGTGTAGTCGCAACTACGCGATTCACGCCGCTTTCGGGGCACGCAACGGGCCGCACCTTTTTTTTCTGTTTTTTTTTATTCGAGTGGCCGTGCAAAACCATGTTATGTCCAGAAAGCTGTCGGCGGGTCAAGAACAATAAATACATCGACTTAAGAAAAGAAGAACGCTTTCTCCGTCAAGTCGTCTTATGCAAATGCAGGGACCCTGTGGTCTTTTTGTACAATGATCGCACCACGCCCTATCAGGAGTCGACTGTTGAAAGTGATTTACACTACTTTATTGAAAATACACATTATTACGACTATACGACGCGAAAGCTTTGTAATTATCTACGTTGGTATGATTACACTAATTCTGTTCAGCATACTTTCAGACGACCGTGAACGAGCCAGCAAACGTCGATTTATCAAAGTAGCAAATAAAACATAAAACATTATGCATAAAAGAACACCGGAAAACTTGTCAATATTTAAAAGCACCATCGTGCATCTCATTTCCCTTCGTGCTGCCAACCTTCATTTCGCCTGTCCAAACTTTAAGTACTTATGAGGCTCTTTCAAGCAGCTCCTGAAAACTTGGATCTAATCAAAGGGTGTTGCCTGTAACGATAACTTAATTTATTTGGATAACATCACACGTCGTTCGTCATATCCTTAAAACTACGGACAATCTAATTCAACGGACGGAGCAGATTTGACAACCGAATACCTGCAGCAGGCTGTATACATTCATTCCACGACTATGCAAACATGGAACCCGAAGCCGAAATGCTGCAGTCCGTGATCGAACATGGGCCGGCAAGTCATTATGCGTTCGCCATGCACAGCCATTGAACAGTCATGACAAATCCACATGCAGACGTCCAAAACGACACCGGGGGCAATCGACACTCAACACGGTGCTGACGGAAGCTCCGCTCAATTTCGCGGAGCATTTTCCTTCAACATTTAGCGCAAATTGTGTTATATGGACTTGCCCACTTATGTTTCAAAAACTTGAGAAGTCAAAAAAAAAAAAAACGACAGGAAAGGGAAGGTGGAAGCTTGCGATGAAAAAATCCGTAAACAGTGGTTATGTGCTCAAGCCGACGTTTCGACAACGACAAGTGGACTTTTCGTCTTCAAGGCTAGAATTGATTTCCTTAGCGCTAGCGTGTATATGCTTTGTACCCTCTCCTCCAATCTGAACAAAGGAGGGGGGAGAGGGCAACTGGGATGCGGGGGAGCGGGAAGGGCCGCCGTGGTGCTTTTGCTGTGAGGTCTGCGGTGGTTTATGAAGCAAGACAATTCCGTCGCTTACTTTTAGAGAAAATATTTTACTTTGACATTTATTTTGACTGTATTCATTACATTTACTGCAATGCGCGTATTTGTTTTTAGGGCAGCACTGCGTTCGGAAGGAAGTCTATAAAATGTTCAGTTTTGCATTAAAGTGTTACATTCTAAGAAACCCGGGTTTCATAGCCTGGCGTTGTTAAAATTGTTTAAGTGCTGCCTATTGTGTTCATAAAAATGTAACGGTTAGCATTTTGTAGGAAAGAAAGGAATAAGAGGCAGGTGGTATAATAGTGACAAAGACATATCATGTCATTGTCGCCCACCTTCAGTAATGGGAGCTTTTTTGCAGCTGTGATCTGAATGCGTGCAGAGAAACGTAAATGCGTACCGCAGTTGGTTGTCATGGCCTTTAAGCCACGCTTGCATGCAAGACTTGGAGAAAGTGCAGCAATAAGGTAGAAAAACAGAAAATGAACGCCTTTCAAGTCCTTTTTGCTCTCGCTTTTGTGGCGATGGCTTTTGCCTGTAAGTCTACTTTTTGATGCATCGTTTCGATGTTTTACAGGTAATGACCTTTGTAACTAAAAAAATTGAGAAGGATGAATAAATTAAAGTAGAGCGAGTATATACGCTAGGATATAGTGAAAATAACAGCATTCGTTGTGCATTGGTATCGGCCATAATGGACATTTTAACTCAATGTTCAGTGTCAATGCGTCATTTGAAAATACTCGAGTAGACTTTGGTATTATGTTAAGGACTGCGCTAGGGTGAAAGCAATTGTAGCTGCATTCAAGCAAGTCACTTAGATAACAATGCGTAATACGTGCTTGTCTACGAGATGTTTGCACTCTTCAGCAGTGTAGCCAACCACGTCTTCTCTTTGCTTTAGTAGATCCAGTGACACTAACTCTTCAACGATTTCTCATCGCTTTGCTTTCTAAAAGCATTCGTAGCCGTATATTGCCTGCGGAAAGAAATGTCTTTATGGTATTTTTCGCCTCTAATGTCAACGCCAACTACTCGTGTTAATGCGTCCATGAAGATTTAAACCTTGTTTAAGTGGGACTTCACAGGCGTGCGCAGAGAAGAAAGCGGGAAGGGGGGGTGGGGGGCACGCCCCCTTCTCCCCATTTATCATCCAACAGTGGAGCAAAGTTTACCCTATTGGAAAACCCAGTGGGGCTGTCCCAGCTCCATACATGATTATTGGACCAGCGTGGCGCTGGGTACTGGGACGCTGGCACGATGCGCGAGGTACGCTGGACGCTGGTGCGCTGCCCACTGGGACACCCGTTACAGGCCGAAATCGGTCTTTTAAATTGTTTTTAAAATTTTAACGCGATAGGGTTAAAGAGCTCGTTTCGCAGAAATTCCGGCGTCGGCGTCGGCGTCGTTGGTTGTGAGCGAAAAATCATCATCTTGTCTGTGACCGAAAAATCGAGAAAGATGCAAATAAAATAAATAATAAAAATTTTCGGGTCCGAGTGAGGATCGAACCCGGGTCGTCTGCGTGGCAAGCAGGTGTTCTACCACACAGCCATGCCTCTGCTTGGATATACTGTGAAAATAACTTCCTCTGCTTGGAAATGCAGTGAAAATAACTTCCATGCTTCGCAAACGCAAGCGTCCTTTATATAGGCGTCGCAATATAACATGTAATATCCCAGGAATATTGCGTGGTACAAGCGTAAATTGCCATCGGGCGTCAGAATATGTGACTATCATAACGATTCCATAGTTTAAAGCCAGCCACCCATTACAAACGGCACACACCTTACTGCGCGTATTCCCTTAACACCACGTAGTGGGTACATCGCAAGTTCGAAAACATTTCCCACATTTGCCGCGCATAATTTCTCCTGGTTTAAACCATACTACCCATTACATAGTATGCACTAAGTGATTGAAGTACGCAGTAGGGACGGGATATCGCTATCGCGTTCAACTCTTAAAGGCGAAGCTTAAGGGTCCCCCCAATTTTTGTCATGCCCATCACTGTAAAAGAAAATTACTCCCAGGTGGGAGTAAAACGCCTGTCCTCTAGCGACCCCCCTGTTTGGAGTAATTTTTCCTCCGGACCTCCGGAGCAAAGTTCTTACTCCGGCTGGCCGGAGCAATTGCGTGGCACAGCCGGAGTACTTTTCACTGATATTTCACTCCGGCCGACCGGAGTGATTGCGTGACGCCGCCGGAGCACTTTTTACCGGCATTTTGCTCCGGCTGACCGCAGGGACTGCGGGGCACTTCCGGGGTACTTTTCACTGATATTTCACTCCGGCCGACCGGAGTGATTGCGTGGCGCCGCCGGAGCTCTTTTTACCGGCATTTTGCTCCGGCTGGCCGGAGGGACTGCGGAACACCTCCGGAGTATTTTTCGCTGCTTTTTCACTCCGGCTATCCGGAGTTTTCGCGTGGCACCTCCGGAGTATTTTACGAATGTCCTTACTTCGTCCGGACGGAATTGCAGTGTGATGAATCACGAGTATTCTTTTTTAATTCTTTGCTTCGCTGTTTGTTTATTCTATGCTGATCGTGTCACGCGTTGGTTAGATGAAGGAATTCTCATGCAAACACTGCAGAGTTACTGTGTATTTTTTCCACAGAGCTCTAGCAGATGTAATTCAGGAGAACACTTGAGTTCTTATTGCTTGATTTATTCAAAATATGCTGCAGTTTGTGGCTGATAACCCACCATTTGGCAAAAGAAGACAAGAAGAAACAGATATACTGAAAGCCACCAAAAAAAGAACACAAGAAAACAGATCACATGAAATCAGCAGCACTCAAGTTTTAGCGCAGCACGTTGAAATGAAGTCCAGAATGCCGTAAAACGATGCACAACAAACGAACGAAGCGTAGCCGCCGGGAACCATCTCCGAAGGACCATCCATCACATTCATTGACGACGCAAGGGCTCAGCTGATTGTTTCCTGCATAATTTATCAAAAACATAATACATGAGAACTGCAAATCATGCCAGAGGCACGAAAACTGAGGACACTGAAGCCGTGGGTACTGATTAAATCCTATACTGTCTGCCTGTCCCATGAGAACACCCAGGTTTTTAAACGGACCAACACAAAAAAGACAGGACGAGCGCTCAATATCAAGAAGCATATCACATGTACACCGGTGTCAGCCAACCGCTCCATGATCACGCCTCCGTGCCGCAGGACAAAGTTCAAAACGGGCGAAAATTTTCCATATATTTCTAAATCGATACCTCTACTTCTGCTGACAGATTCAAAAGCATTTTTTTTCACTAAAATGAGCGACTTTGGTACTCTCGAAGACAGCATCAGGAATACCTTTCCCGATTAACTTGCTAACTTTCTAAAATATTATAGCTGCATGATTGTTACAGTCGATGTTTAGTATGTGCTCATCGTCCAACTTCCAGCATATTAGACACTTACAGTTTGTATACTTGCGGCCGGTTCTTAAGAAAAACGTACCCTCATTCTGCTTTGCAAAAGAGTCTTCGAGAGAAGTTGGCGTTGTATTTATTTATTTTTTTAATTTGCAGCGCCCGCTCTGTCGTGAAACTTATCGTAATGAAGATTTTTCAAAATAGTTATTGCATGAGCATGTATCGTTTACAAATTAAGAGGCTCGAGCACAAAATAAAGTTTACTCCTTTTAACGAAATAAATTAGCAATCAAAAGTACAAGCATTACGCCACCTATGCCAATTGCATCATCAGTATAGTACACTGACAGAAATGAGGGGAGGTGGACCAGTTTACTCAACACACAGGTCCGTGAAGACGTCCGGCAGAAGGCCACGGATGGTGATGCACGCCGAGGTGTCACGACGTGTGCACCAGGTATTCGAGGAATTTTCTTTTCCTTCTTCTGTTCACAGGCCAGCGTCGTTGCATCGTCCAGGTCAATACTATGTCTCGTCTTCGCGCACTGTTCGTCAGAGAAAGATAGAAAGAAGTGTTTTATTCTCAGAGAGATATGGGACATGAAGGCGAACATTTTGACAGTTTTACCTGTTTGATCGGGGAAATTCAACTCTCCCCTTCCCCCTCCTCAAGAAAAAAAAAAGAAAGACTGCATTCACGGCCATGGCAGCAGGACTGAACACAGAAAAAAAAAATGCAGCAGCGCGATAGTTCTCTATCTCATCAACACAGAAAAGACTGCCAGTTTCTCAAGAAGGTGCCCTCTTTTCTTTTTCTTTTTTCTTTCACTACCATACCCCTCCGCCCAACGACGGTGAGCGGTGCTCTCAAATGGGTTGCAGAAATAAGCGTGAACCAACCTCCCCATCCAGACAAACATCGCGCGCCCCACAACACGTTCTGCAAAGCAACCCCACCTTCCTTTCGCATTCCTCGTCACTGGTCTGTCAGCCCCTTTCCCCCCTCTTTTGTCATGAAAGCACCACGTCCGCCGAAGGGTCAATTATACTTCTAGATTAATATCTCAGATACCACTTATACAATCAAAATAATTTTTTTCACCAAAATGAGTACGTATATGCGTTCTAAAAGTCTGTACCAAACACATTTCCCTAGCCCAATTCGCTAAATTTATAACGAATTAACGCTGATTTCAGTTATTCCTGTTTTATTAATTCAGTTTACATAATAAATCAAAATAATTTATACGTAATGAGAGGCCTCGACTTGGCGTTTATTAATATGGAAAGCGACAAATATTACCGTTTATGTATACTGACCAGACCAAAATATCTTTTAACCAATTAGGTTTACTTATAAAAATTAATAACCTTTTATCGAATCAACCCACAACTATGATGTTTTCTGTTAATGCATATCTACAGAGAGTCAATCAGCGCTCCAAATATTACAGTGGTGTGCTTAAAATTACCGAAGTTATTCATATTAAGAAAGAAAAGCACGTGTTTCAAAAACGCATTTTCAATATTTCCACTGAATTTTTTACTGCCATCTTGCAAAGCTAGCCTAGTCTTGATAACCTACTTGGTTATCAACACAAAATTACTCAATTTTAGCACTTTTTGAAAAGAATAACGCAGAGAATTCAAGAAGAGCTCACTCACCAGTTTTGCGCCGCACCAGCAACCGCCGGATCGTTCGCCACTCGCGAGATCACAATGTGTCGTTCGTTGCACGGAACCATCACACAATTAAGGTTCCCGCAACCCCCTTCTGTCGATGACAACCTTCGTTGACGCTTGTAGTCGCTTGTGATGTCCCCAAGGTGCACAGAACGATTTCCTTTTCCCGAACGCGGGCGAAGGGTTCGCGCAATCCTCGCTGCACTTCGATTCGGGTGGCTTGGCCTGCTACATGTTGGTTTGTGGGGACCGGCCGTCCGGCGCCCGGCAGCCTCGCCGGGCGCCGGACGGCCGGTCCCCTTCTAGCAGGTTTTAGCAAGTTACGTTCTATACTCCGCGACAACTTATCTTGACATTGGAGCGAAGGCTACGGAGGCGAGGCTTCCACACATTCGTGTTGCTCCGCAAGTAGTTCGGCAACTTGCGGCTGATTTCGGTTTTGCTCGCTCGCATCGTTAACGTGTTTAAAAAAACGCATACATGAAAATATGAATGGGAGAAACATTTCGATTGTTCAGTGTACATTATAGTGTCCTATTACGAGTATATTTTTATTGGAGAACTAAATAGCGCTTATGCGACCGCACAGTGACGTCACGGACGCCATGTTTCCTTGGAAAACGGGTGGGCTGAAAAGGCGGTGCTGTCTAAGAAACAGAAAGAAAAGGAAAGAATTCTTGCACGGTGAACGATAACTGTATTTTGCCTGCAACTTCCCGCAACTGTTTAAGTCTCATAATAAATAAAGCAGTATTTATTTCAGCAAGGCAAATGAGAAAATTATCAATAAACTTCAGTACTATATTTTTGGCGCGGCAGCAGACATGCGCTTTGGTTCCGTAGCTTCCACAGTGCTGTCAAGAGAAGCTGTCGCCGAGTATAGCAAGTTTTAGCTAGTTACGTTCCTCCTTTCGCGGGCGTTCACCTTTTTGCCAGTGAAGGCGTCCCAACACCACAAAAGCTTTTTGAAACGTTATTGCGGGGTTGTCCAGCCTCATTGTTGCCTCTCAGCCTACGCATTGTTAACGAGAAACCTGTCGTGCGGGGGGGGACGCTTTGTCAATGGAAAGGAGGGGCTGTACCCGCACTGCGCCGGAGTATTTGCGGAGCATCCATGGAGCATAAGTGATGCGCCGGAGCACTTACGGAGCATCCACCGGCGAAAAGTCAGGGAACTCGTCCCGCTTCCCTCCGTCCATCGCCCACCGAAGTAAAAGGGTGGAAAACGAATGTATATGCTCCGGAGCATTCCGGTTTGAGTGAGGCTACCGGAGCTGAGCGGAAGCATCATCCCACGAAACCTCCCGGCTGGGTGTGTTTTCGTTTACAGTGCACATCGCAATTAAGGCTGAAACACGAGCACTGTTTCCTTTCGTCGTGTGGGGGGTACGACCACAGTGGCCGATAATCTAAAGCAAATTCATGCTCATGGATTGTAGATCACAAATGTCCATAGAGAAGATACGGGTGCGTTCTGCGAATGAACCATTCAGTGAACAATGCACTTCTGTATCTGTCTCCAGTCAGCGTGCACTCCGTAATTTGGTAAGACAAGTTTACCAACAGCGTTGGCTGCACTGCATCACGTTTTCTGAGCGTAACGCACGCCTGTCGCAAGCTTAATGCAGGACTTTTTTTTATGTATATATTTTTATTGCAACCTTGAGAATGATTATATTGGAATTGATGCGAGCATCTTCGTGTTAACTGAAAAACAGAAGTGTCAGGACAGTTAGCCTTCATTGCTGCTAAAATAATGACAACTCAAGAGGTAATATTTCAATTTATTTGCAATTCCTGATATGCATATATCTCGGCAAAAGTCACACCAAGTGCTTAAAATTGTGAAAAAAATTTAACTTCCCGCTTGATTCTTTCCACTTACAAACAAATGTCTTGGCATGGCTTTCTTGCCTTTTAACAATGTGTAATCATATATTTTTTCTCTGCCGTATATGAAGGAAGCATGAAAGGTAGAACTAAGTTGTGGAATCATCGTCTATCGATCGTCCTGCTTGTTCGCCTCTTTTCGCCCAGAAAATTGCGCTACGACTGCCGCATCCTCCAGCCTCATAGTATAACCAAACAAATAACACCTGAAAAGTGTGACCCGTGTTCGCTTCCTCTCTCTCTCTATTTTGCTGCAGACCATGACCCTCCATGTGACCCAAGTAAGCAAGAAGTTCAGGATGAAGTTTCAAGCAGCAATTGCCCAGAGAAAAATTGTACAAGTGGTAAATCAAGACTACGTTGCAAGCGGAACACAGCAGTCCTGTGCGTTTGTCCGAAAGGCATGTGTCGAGATAGCTACGACCGCTGTGTCATCGAGTAGCAACACAAGTTCCCGCCCCTCGCACAGACACGACGAATCATTTCACGTCAAGCACACACTGCAAGCCGTGCATGTGCATCCATTGCTGTATAGCATTACAAGCCATATGTATCACTGCCACAGCCAAAAGACCGGCTTAAAATAGCGACGAAGTCGACAACTCATAATTCATGGTGAAATTTGTCGCACACTATAAAAAGACAGGACGATGCGCTGAAAGTTTCATAATGTATTACCATCGACTAGCCCATTCTTACATCCTTTGTTAGATTGTTGCCAGAATGAGAGTCTTAGGAAGGCATTACTTGCCGACATTGCGCACACTCTGTCATCAGTTCTATCTAAGGCCTATATATAACTGATAACTTTATATTTTGTGTATCGATCATTATATATGAATTCATACATTAACTCATAAAGTGATACATAGATAAAGTGATACTCCTTCAAACTTCTTACCTAACCACATTGTTATGAATAAAAAAAGCAATCAGCCTACACCAAACCAGACTAAAGTGTGTTTTTCTACATTTTCAACATATCCGGACTTGCTTGAGTTACTGTTATGCGTTTCCAGAGGGGATAACAAAAGAGATTCGTTTTTTTAACTTGGTGCATACCACTACAGCGAAGTTCGTTAAAATGGTCACTCAAAGAACGCGGTATTTTTCTGTATCGCTAGCGATCATCGGAAGCAGCAGCACGAACGGCGATAGAGAAACACTGCTTGCAATGAAGCTTTAGTCAAGCACAAGAGAAGGTGAATGCAAAATAATGCTAGAGCGAATATATATATATTTTTTTTATTGAGCCGGACAAATTCGAACAAGTAGTCAGGAGTGTGCAAATACCGGTGCTGTGAGATGAAATATGAAAGCACGTTGTGCAATGCATACGTTGTGGATGTCTTTCCGTGCTCTTGCGGCCGAGGATACGACGAGGCAGCCGACGGGTCATTATAGACTAAAAAGGCATGCCTTTTGTCACTTAACGACACACGTATACGCGCACACGCACACAGACACATGCACACGCACGCAAACCCGCACGCACACACGCACGGATACACGCACACACACGCATGCACGCATACGCATGGATACACGCACGCACACACGCGCACACACACACACGCTGGCACGGACACATGCAAGCCCACGCACGCACGCATGCACGCACACACACACGCAGACCGCTATAGCGTGTGTGTGCGTATGAGTGTGTGTGTCATTAAGTGACAGAACATGCCTTTTAAAGACGATAGTCTTTCTTGAGATACTTGAACGCAGAAATTTTAGTCTGCCTTCCTGTCTGTCTGTCTGTCTGTCACACGATTGAGCCACCCGGCCAAAGTTCATGCACTTGCTGAACGCCCAGCCATCTTGAACTGGTAGCTGCGTTCATACTTGTGAACATTGTGGATCAAAAAGCAAGTATTACGCATATCTGAGGCGCAACATCAATACGCAAGTATTAGGTGGTGTGTTCATTTACTAGAAAATACATAGATACGTACTTCTAAAGACCCTAGTATTTCTCAGGCTGCACTGAAAATGCGACGCTATGCACGAAAAATTCCTCTTCCGACGATATGGTGCTGCCACCTGGCAGTGGACCTGGGTTCTGCACAAGTTCATGTTTCCCGACTCCACTGCCAGATGGCGTCCATATCTCACGCAGCGCCTCCTCTATTTTATCAATGCCAGCCAGATGCGGCCAATTCAACATAGAGGAGGCGCTGTCTGAGGCAAGGCCGCTTGATGAAATACAACCCACTCTACAAGACATGCCCAGACAACGCAGGGAAAAGACCGACGACCAAATTGCAGCGGCGAAGCGCCGGCGTACCGACACCCGTCGTCTCAAGCGTGCCCTGGAAACGTCCGAGCAACGAGCCCAGCGGCTAGCGAAATATTGTGAGTCGAGGGTCACCCGGAGGCAACAGGACACAGACCAGGTGCGCGACGCGCGAATCGTCAGCGACCGAGAGGCTAAGCGAGCGTACCGGGTGGCAGAAGAGACGCCCGAAGCTCACGGGTGGCCGCGCATGAGACCAGGACTCCTGTAGTACGGCCGGCAGAAGACTATCGCCTTTCGATGGCATTTGCAGCGAAGCATGCAGATACGCGGCCAATTTTTTAGCCTAACAATGACGCGTAGGCTGCCTCATAGTATCTTCGGCTGCAAGAGTATGGAAAGGCGTCCACTGAGCGACTGCTGCACTCAAAATAAACAAAAAATAATGCAAACATATAAATAAACATTTGAATGAATAAATATATAATAAACTGCGCGTTGACCTTCTGGACCATGCAAATTGAGGTGGGAGTAATTAAAAAAGGCACGCGCTAAATTTGCAAACATAAATAGATGCATACTAAATAAATAACTGATAATCGAAACAAATAAATTTATGCGCGACACAGCCTCGCTGGTCATCCACCTTCACAGAGTGCAATGGCTGATGAATTTTTCTTTAAAGAAGTGTACAGTTGATCGCTTAACGGGAGGCACCTAAATATATAAGCGTTGGTGACCGTAAGCATTTGTGCAATCATTACCATCATCAATCACGCTATCTACGTCGTATCTCCTCCCCCCCTCGTTCTAAATAGATAGGTCCGCTCCTAACTGAGCGTGACATTGCCCAGTGGCCTCATGCGGTTGCAAGTCGTCCTTTGTATTGCTCTGGTGGAGCAGCCGCGACTACGAATTACCCCCGCCCCTCCCCCTTCGCCGCGAAATTACCGAACAAGTGATCCATCAAACAAGAGATCCACTCGCGCTGTGGGAAGAGAAGGAAAATCACACTAGCTTTTATGGCGAGTGACTGACAGACACGAACTCTGACGGCCGCACCAGATTATGTAGCACGAAACACGAAAAGTGTTAGCTCAGAGCTGTTATTAGGCTCCGGCCCTTCTTTCGAACCTGGCTAATCAAGGGACATCCATCTGCTCTTCGTCAATTGCGCCGAAGTTAGCTTACGTTCTGTGATAATTATCCTTCGTGCGATACATGTTCCAACCATTTCCGCCATCAAAAAGATCATTCGGGGATTTAATTGGACCATGGTATATTCTAAAACGATGAATATCAGGCTAAAAAGAACTGCATGAAATTTATTGGGGAATGAAAGTGGTGTGTGAGCTTAAATTGTCCATGCGTGCCTACAGAAATTTGTCTGAAGCTACAAAAAATTGTAGGGGCGGAATATGATAATGTTAGGCAGTATTTGAGAAATAAGAAAATAATTTTTAGACTGTAACAGACGCGTAAATTCCGTATGTGCAACACTTTACACAGCTTTTGCAGTACTCCGATTGGACATCCAGGAGCGACAGCAAGCTTCCTAGCGGTTCTTGAGTTCCCAAATGCTTTGAGTGTGACGTGTAATTAATGTTCTCAGGCGTCTTCGTGGCGGTGGTGTAGCGTTTACGGTGCTCGGCTGCAGACCCGAAGGTCGCGGGTTCAGTCCCAGCCGCGGCGGTAGCATTTCGATGGAGCGGAATACTAAAGGTTCGTGTATACTGTGCGATGTCAGCGCACGGTAAAGAACACCAGATGATTGAAATTTCCGGAGCCCGTTACTACGGCGTCCCTCATAATCATATCGTGGCTTTGAAATGTTCAACTCCAGATCATATTATTATATTACTGTTCTCAGGTGTGCTACGTGACGCCAACAGGCAGAAAAAGAGTGTTCCACACTCGCCATCATGGCTGCTGGCGGCGCTGACTGGCGCTCCCCATGTTTAACCCTCTATTGCATGAATTATGAAAAAATCAATTGAAAAATTATTTGATCATTTTTTATCATTAACTGCATGAAGAATAACATGTACAAAAATTTTCAGATTTATTGCGACTGTATTAATGAAGATAGAGGTTTGTGCCAAATATGGCACACTATGCACGTGAGCGAGCAAACTTGCTGCCATGGCTGAAAAACAAAATCTCACTGATTGCGGTCTTTTTAGCTTGATTTGTGGAATAAAGCAAAGCAATTGCTTCCTGTGTTCAGGCATAATTGAACATTTTGGTTAGTGCATCTGACTGCCGAAATCTACTTGCAAGATAGCCGCTTACGCGTTTGGTTCTTCGCGTGGTGCCGCCTTGCTGTACTTTCCTGCCCGAATTTCCAACCGCTGACTTGTGGTTGTGAGCGTCAGTTGTCGACAAATCGTAAAAGCTAAATATCGCCGTGCATTGGTTACACTTCACATAATTTTTTCGTGCACCCACGCCAATAATATAACAAAAAATTGCCAGGTACTGCTGCTGACACTCGATATTTTCGTGAAGCATCTCAAAACCTACCGCCACAACTGAAATCTGGCAAAAACGAGCTGTGCTGCATGATCTCAGAAGATTTCTTTTTGTTTGTATTTGCACTGTGCAACAAAACATAGATGGCATCATATTGCACATTTCGTCACTCCCATGCATACTGTGCCAAATATGGCACATACCGATTTCCGACTATATACCGTAGTGGAAAACGGAACTGAGAAGAGCCTTAACGAGCATTAATTTTCAAAGCCACGAGATATGCCAAAATAATTTTTTCTTGCTTCTGCAACGAGAAAATGGTTGCAAGAAAAATATAGCAGTCACTGTTGTTCATGATCCGAGTTTGCACGTGCACCGTGAAATCTATTTCATTCGTAGATGTCATACTGCTCTAGGGATGGCGGCGCTTTTTTTATATTTAGTGCACGTAACTCTAAGGATTACTCTAACTGTGTCACATTCTCCACTGGTCATCTTGCGCCCGCTATAAAAAATGTTAATCGGTATGTGCCAAATATGGGACGCCATGCAATAGAGGGTTAAATGCACATATACACCCTATAAAGTGGACAGGGCGATGGCCGCCGCGATAGCTCAGTTGGTAGAACATCGGACGCGTTATTCGAAGGTCACAGGTTCTGTTCCTGCGAGCGTCAAGTAATTTATTTATTTATTTATTCATAATACCTTACAGGCCCCACAGGGCATTGCGTAAGGGGGAGCATTGAAAGATTATATACATGCACAACCTAAATACCAACAATAACAAAATAATGGAAAATTGTCGAAAATGATACAACGCATAACAGTGACAATGATAAAGAAAATACAACGGGAACTAAACGCAGGCGATGAAACATGTGAGATTTTGATTATACAAACGGCTACAAAGGGTAAACAAAATTTCTAAAGAGGCGTTGAGTTATACAAGTCATAAAAACGAACACATATCTCAAGATTACAGATCGAAATGAAGTGTAGTAGTACGTTATGTTGGGCCAGTTGGTGCATCGTTATTTGAAATACGTGGCGCAAGGTTACTACAGAGAAGAGACAAGAAGAGACAGAAAGAACGCCAACTCACAACTAAGTTTATTTTCATGAAACATTCACCATATAAAGGTTCTTGAAGGACATGCGCAGAACTTTCCACTCACTGCACGTGCAGGAAGACGAGGTTTGAAAAGATCACAATCATGATATTTGTTTGTTGCTGGTTCCCAGATATCATGATTGTGATCTTTTCAAACCTCGTCTTCCTGCACGTGCAGTGAGTGGAAAGTTCTGCGCATGTCCTTCAAGAACCTTTATATGGTGAATGTTTCATGAAAATAAACTTAGTTGTGAGTTGGCGTTCTTTCTGTCTCTTCTTGTCTCTTCTCTGTAGTAACCTTGCGCCACGTATTTCAAATAACGAAATGAAGTGCATGTTAATATTCAAACCTACTAAAAATCATTAAAATGGAAAAAAGGAAAAGAAAAAAAAAGAAAGAAAGAAAGAAAAATGAAACAAGAAAGAACCGATCTCTAAATGCATAAATACCAAACTTGGTGTGAATAAAAGTTAATCATGAAAACGTGTGTTGAGGCGGTGGCGAAATTTTTCTCTATTGCGTTCAATGGCGACGTCATCTGGAAGGTCGTTCCACATGCGGATGATGCGTGGGAGGGCAGATGAGTTGAAGTTGTCCGTTTTACCGAAGATGCGCGTGAAGGAAAGATGATTATGCAATCTTTTAGACGTGAATGTAGATGTTTGCAATGCTACTGGCAATGGCCTTGCTTCGTACGCGTATTTATGAAACAATGAAAGGAGGGTTATGTGACGACGGCGTCTCAAAGGAAAAAGTGATAAGTTCTTTTTAATTTTTAATTTGTGTTATGCTTGCGCTGTGATCGTAGATTTGAGTGACGAATCTAGCGGCTCTATTCTGGATCGATTCTAGCATGTTAGTTAAATAAGTGTAATGAGGGGACCAAACTGAAGAAGCGAATTCGAGCTGAGAGCGAACAAATGTTATGTAGGCTAAAGCACGTATATTTGTGGACGTCTTACGTAGGTTGCGGCGCATTTAGCCTAATGATCGTGAGGCGTTGCTGCAGATATTAGTGATGTGGGCAGTCCAGGAAAGCTTAGATGTTAAGGTTACACCTAAATATCTGAAAAATTTAACGCTAGATGCGAGTTTGCCATTAATAAAGTAGGAAAACTCTGAGTTGGAATGTTTGCGAGAAAAGGACATTGCTTTACATTTATTTGGATTAAGGGACATAAGCCAACAATCGCACCAATTGCTAATGAGGTCGAGATCATTTTGTATTATTACGTGATCATTAGTTCTCTAATAAAGCGAGAGGTACTGGGATCGATACCCAGCACCTCCACCAATTCTAATAAAGCGCTGAGACACGTTCTCGTCAACAGATACTGTATTCTGAGACAGTATAGGATCGTAGGCCTAGCTAGCGTCAACACCAACAACGTCCAGCACGAGCCTCTCTTGCGCAGCGCTGACGATCCGGCTGCCGAGCTCTTCAGGGTCCACTTCTTCTTCATTACAGTTCTAGTAATTGCTCGGTAAATTATACAGTCGTCAGCAAAAATACGCACTTGTGAAGATAAATTATTCGGTAAGTCGTTAACATAAATAAGAAAAAGTAGTGGACCGAGCACACTGCCATGAAAGAGCTTTTGTGTTGCTCGGGTGAGTGATTCTTAAGAGGGAAGAATGAGGAAATTGAGGGGAAATGGGGGAAGAGTGCTCGATAACTGTCTCTGTAAAGGACACCTCAACCAAAACACTCGTGGGGGGGTGGGGAATGAAGAAGATAGGAAGAGAGAAGAGGATGGAAGGAGAAAGAAGCGCCTGGTTTACCGGGTCGGGCGGCTTAGAAAAGCCGCACCCCAGAAGAAACGCATGAAAGTGGAGAGGAAAGATCATTAACAATGGTGAACTGCTGCCGGTTAGTAAAAAAATTCCGTATTCATGACAGAGTTGGATACGGAATTTGTATCACAAATTAACTAAACTAACTAAACTAAACACAAGGAAGATAGTTTAGAGGTTAGTCGACCGTGAGTCTTTTCGTCCATTGCTTTCTTTTCGTCCATTTTACTTTCTTCACATCTACATCATAATTGCGACAAATAACATCCCTTTCCCTGGCTGTCATGTCTGTTAGTTCAAAATAATGTCGTGCTATCTAAGAAAAACAAACCCTTGAAAATTTTCACTTCTTCCCTTTGCTCTCAGGCGTTTCATTCGCCAAAGTCTTCCAGAAGAACAGTAAAGACACAATTGTTCGGTGGTACCGAGAAGAGCGCCGTTTCTCGTTCCTACCGTCAGCAGTAGAGGTGACGTAGTGATCGATGAGACACGCTTGTAACTCCGCAGCCCGGCGTGGAATGCAGCCTTTTTCGATCATTTCACTGGATTAACGCTAGGTGACACCACGGTGCTGCTTTCCCAATCTTCACGTGCACGTCGCCCAGCGCGCCGTGATTTATAGTTTAATTAGCGTTGGACAAAATTACATGCACTAATACTCGATTTGTAGTAATTAAGCCACATTAGACTGGTTTTGGGACGTTAAACCCCATCAATTATCATGTTACACCACCCGGGGGGGGGGGGGGGAGACACTCTGAGAGAGACACGTGCTCTCAACGTTTCGCGCTGGTCGCACGCATAGCCCGTTGTGCCTTTGAATATCAATGCATAAAAACTTAAAAAATGCAATATGCCTGGTTTCTTCTGGAGATGCAGCTCGATCGCATAGCAGATTCGGCAAGCTGCGCTGCCGTGATGAACGTCCGAGCCAGAAATGTTTTTCGGGGGGGGGGGGGGGGGGGGTGTTAAACTACCGTTTATGAATGTTCGTGCGCGCGTTTGTATGGGTGCGTGTACATATCGTCACATGGTCATGGCGTTGACGAAGGCAGCAGTCGGCGTGTTGAAGACAAAACTTTTTATTTGGGTGAACTTGTGCCCGGAAAACGAAAAGTCAAACTACAAGCAATAAACTCTGTGCACTCATAGCGGCGAACAGAGCGTCGGTAGTCGAGTGATCAGATCTACTGTAAGGCGCGTCGGCATTTATACATGCGGCATCAAATATTCTAGCCTTCGCTTGTCGCCGCGTTAGTGTCAGAAGTGTTCGCGTGTGCGCGCTCAAGCCTATTAGGATATTCTGAAGCAGTCTGGAAGGTTCCCAAACATACGGGCGTGATTTGAGCAAGGGAGTAGTTATACGTGTAACGGACTAGTTAGCCTACATTAAAAAAATAGAGAAAGAAGCGCACGTCGCAATATGCACATGAAAAATCGAAAAATTTGGGAGGCAGAGGGGGGTTCAACCCACCAACTCTTCCCTTCGCCAGCTGCCTACACATGTGGTATGTTGCTATCATACTCAAATTTATTTGACTAGTTGGAACACTTAAAGCCAACTGAATAAAAATCTGGCAACGCTTGTGTTCTGAAGTAATGTTCGCAGAAGTACATGGTGAAGTGCTTTTAGTGCAGCAATTTCCTGGCCACCACAATGCATGACTTTTTCCTCTTCATCTTTTCTGCTCTTCCCACGGCACCTAATGCAGCGTAGGCAACCTCATTGTTATCCTGCTTATCATACCTGTACTTCATATTAGAGGTGTGCACGGGCTCCGGGTAGCCCGAAAGCCCGAGCCCGGCCCGGCCCGAACGCCGGGTTCGGGTATGCGGATGTCTTCCCATCTCGGGCCCGGGCCGGGCTCGGGCTACTCATCTCGGGCATCGGGTGGGCCGGGCCAGGTGCAAAGCCCGCATCAAACCAAAAATATAGACGTTGTGCCAGAATTGGTTTCTAGCACTTACCCCCTGATCACCTTTGAGATTATTTATCCATGCAATCATCCTTGTGACCTGCATGAGAGATACTAAACTTCTGGAAGAAGAAGGAATCTAATTATTCCAAGGTTGCTATGCTTGCGAAAAAAATATTCGCGATTCAGTGCGAGCAGCGGACGGAACTTCAGTTCGACGGGATATGTGATGCAGGAGCGCCGCACTTCATTGATGTCCGAATCACTGCACAGCTTGTTATTTTTACACAATTTGTAATCTTTGTATACAAACTAACATGTGTCGTTTGCATATGTCTAACTTTGATATGTTGAATAAAATGCCACATGATAAAAAAGGGATATCTTGTCTCCGCAGCAAACTTTCATGGTGTCGGGCCGGACCGGGCCCGGGTTTGTGTTTTTGTACGTCGGGCCGGGCCGGACGGGCTCGAAGCCCTTTATGGTCGGGCTCGGGCGGGTCTTCGACGCAGTCAGTGGGCCCGGGCCGGGCTCGGGCTTGAAAATTAGGCCCGTGCACAGCTCTACTTCATTTGTTCCCGAATATTTTTAACACGAAAGTGTTTTATGCCGGGGTCCACCAAGATTAGAGTGACGTATTTGCGTCACGAAAATGGCGTCGAAAAAATACGTATAATCAGAAGACAAAGAAAAAAAGCTCCGTCATCGGGAGTCGAACCTACGACCTCCCGATCAGCGACAACAGATGCCGAGCACGCTATCCACTGCGCCACTGTCACATACTGTGTAGGCTTTAAAAACAAGCCTTTTATATCTACCACTGTCCTCGCACACTGCTCTTGCTACAGTGAAGTAATGCATTATGACCGTGAATTGCACGATTAGTTCCTTCAAAGCGTCGTTTCTACGCGTCCGTCCCATTCAGCGCGTTCCGAATAGGAAAAGTGCAGTTTTGTCGATGCATTAACACACTGCCAGGTGGCGACCTTACCCCTAGCATCGGCGTCGCTCATGGCATCCGTCCATACCAAAAATAGCTCTGGGACGCGCGAGTGCTTCGCGTAGCCGTAACTCTGCGTTCCAAACTTAAGCCCGCCCCTCGAAAAATCGCAGCCGGCCAACGGGCAAGACACGACGCGCGTTGCGTTTCCCTCTGGTCGGGCAGCGTTGTTCAATAACTCTAATATGCTGCGAGTAGGCGACCTTAGCACAAGTTCGGCGTCCAATCAGTGACGCTCTTCTGGCTGTCACACCGCTTTCTATGATTCCCCTCTCACCGTACAGCTACCACAAGCATCTATGACCACAAGGCTTTGTTTAATCATTGATCATGAACGTTAGTCGTCGGGATACAGATGTAGCACCAAGCGTCAACGTGGATGCATCCACGTTCAACGGTGCTATAACTGTCAACCACCAAGAGACATTGTGCAAGCTCTCTTATATCAATCTACAGTAAACATTCAACTACTTCTGTCAGGACAGGTTTCACTTTCGTGTTATATACCGATTCCTATGACGGAGGGACCAACCATGTTTTTTTACTAAGATGGGCAGTTCTGCATGTGCGCACGGATTCACCTCGCAATTATTAGATGCGAAGCGTCTTATGGAGAAGTTCAATCCGGTGGTAGTGGTGGTGGTGGTGGTATGCGGCCGATCACCCTTACTGCGCATGCGCAAACCCTTTCCAAAAAGAAAGATAAAAAAACTCCCCATCTCCCGCTAAAGGGAACCATGTGTGGATGCGAAGCAGCGGGGAGATAATTAGCTTGAGCGGGAGGAACGTCGCCGCTCTCATTTCACGGCAGCCGTCCGGGCGCTCATCGCGGCATTGCACAGGAGAGAGAATTAGGCGCGCGCTCCGTCATTTTTATACCGACGTATACCGTGGCACCCCCCAGCGGAGTATGCAGCGGTCACACCACCTGTCGTGCGCGCCACTCCGTAGAGGATTCCTGGAGGAGAGAACGGGGGGGGACGTGCATGCACTGTGGGGGTGTGGGACGCGGGAGCCGCTCCGTAGAGTAGAGGATTCCTAGAGGAGAGAGGACGCGCATGCGCTGTGGGACGCCGGAGCCGCTCCGTTGAGTGGATGATTCCTAGAGTAGAGAAAGGCGGTGAGCGTAGCAGAGGATAGGGGGGAGGGGACGCGCATGCGCTGTGGGACGCGGGGGGCCGCTCCGTAGAGTAGAGGATTGCTAGAGGAGAGAAAGGGCGTGAGCGTAGGAGAGAGAGGGGGAGGGGACGTGCATGCGCTGTGGTGGTGTGGGACGAACTAAGCCCCCCTCCAAACACATGCAAGCAAGATCAAGGAATGGGGTCAACCTGGGCGACAGGCACCACCTGCCTAGCCATTGCTAAGCAGCCTCTCTGTGCTCTCGGCCATGACTCAAGGAATGGGGTCAACCTGGGCGACAGACACCACATGCCTAGCCATTGCTAAGCAGCCTCTCTGTGCTCTCGGCCATGACTCTCATGACTGTGATAGGGTTGACGGCCTTCATATTACTACAGTGTTCTGGTTCACCTAATGGGTGCTTCCCTACTTCATGAAAGTGGCCGGACGCGGGACGCGGGACGTGGGACGGGGGACGGGGGGAGGGACGGACAGAGCCCCGAGCATAAGATGCTTCGCATCTAAAAACCTCCTCTCCCCCCTCTCTCTCCTCTAAGCATCCCTCCCCACGGCGACCATACTCTCACTGCGCATGCGCGTTCCCTCCCTCTCTCCCCTCCTACGCTCCCCCCCCCTCTCTCCTCTAGGCATCCCTCGCCGCGGCGTCCACACCCCCACTGCGCATGCGCGTCCCCTCTCTCTCTCTCCTCTCCTACGCTCCCCCCCTCTCTCGCCTCACGACGGCGACGCAGGCAGCGTCTGCTAGCGAGTTTCTTGGTTGAAAAAACCGACTGCTCGCGCTGCACAACCGTTCACTGGCCACCCCGTATATATGGCACTGGATCTTGACCTGCAAGGTAGTGCCGGTGGTAGATTTCTCCTGTACGTTGTTGAACAATAAAAATTCCTCAGCGTGCGCGTTAACTAAAAGCGGACTGCGTGTCTCTGTGTCCAGTCGGAGTCGTTTGTCTCTCATTGCCCATTAGCAGCGATTGGCATGTTCCAGTAGGAAACACACCGCTCAATCCCTGCGTGCTTTGCTCCTCCCCAGGTTTCTCTCCTGCGCAACGCCGCGATGAGCGCCAGTGTCAACGCCGCCGCCAGTGTAAGCGTTAGCGTCCGCTGCTTCGCATCTACACATGGTTCTCTTTAGCGGGAGATGGTGTAATTTTTTCTCTCCTTCACCCCTCTCTCTCCTTCTCGTATGTGTATCTCACCCACTTTTGTATTCTCCTTTCTATTCTCACTCATTTCTGGTTTCTACAGGTGGGGGGGGTTCATCCGACCCTTCCCCCTTCGGGAAATTTTCATGTTTGCCTGTGTACATAGACACTCACACAGAAACACACACGCGAATATACATCAAGGTGGGGCGACGAACCGAATGTTTTCGGACTTGTTTTTCTTGTTGCTGGCCGCTGATCGGGAATTTACAGGAAGGCAGTGAACGAAACGTTACGATTTTTTTTGTTTCACGACATACTTACAGTTGCTGCAACTGAGTGCGGAGTAGATCTCAAGTGAGAGAGAGAGAGAGAAAGGGAGCAAGAAAAATTTACTAAAGTGAAATGAAGTTAAGCTGCACGCAGAGTTCTCTTTATTAAGGGCGAAAGACTTCAGTGCCTCATCGGATGCTTGTCTTGGAAAACGTGGCGTGCGGTGCAAAAAACTCACGTAACCTTATAGGAAATGTCGCGACCTGAGTCGAAATCGCACCCAGGCATTCTGCGTGGCAGGCGAGTATTCTACCACAGAGCAACGGCAGCGTCTGAAGTTGACTCGGAAGAAACCCTGTAGTGTCATCACGTCGGGCAAAAAGTCACGTTAACAGATGTCCTATTGCATGGCATGAGCGCTAAATTGCACGCCACGCCGATCTTCGCTTGCCCGCATTTTCCCGACAGGGGATGGGCTCCCGACATTCTTTTTTTTTCTTGCTTACTAGTTTTTATTGACGTGCACCTTGAAGGGCTCATCTTGATGTGCTCATTCGATTTCACGCTGTTCATCTCTGTCGTGTGTGTACCCCTGCAGTAGCCCTTGCATTGCAACTCGAAAGAAACGAGTTTTTCTATCCAGCGTCAATGACCCTTCTTGTAGGGGGGCTTCATTACGCCAGGTAAGGAAATAAAACAAAACAATTTGCAGCTGAGCGAAAGTTGCTCGCAGAGGCTAATTAAACCAACGGGTGTTCGCGAGTGTATCTGAGTTAGTATCTTATTATTTATTTTAATCATGTATGCGCCAGGCTAAAACTAAAGAATTGCATGTGCAACTCATGGGGTCAGCTTGTTAAGTGGCTTAATCCGCCTCTGTAAGCTCTGTCCACTGAACCAAGAAACGTTGCTTAACAGTGGACCGCCGTCTCCGTTGCATAGATGGCCTGCGCTCAACCGTCTGAGGCGAACAGTTCAAGACATTGCCCCAGGGGCCACGCGAGTTTAATGAAACTCACAAATACTGTAAGCTGACGATGGCGAGAACACTGTGCGGCAAAAGAAAAAAGTAAGTAAACAAAAACAGAACGGAAACAATTGAGGAGCTTGGTTATAACTGCCCATTTTTTTTTCTTTTATTGGATTGCATATATCTTAATCTTGAAAAGTTCATTTAGCAAAGAAAGTCTGCTCTCCGTTAACGAAATTGTTGGAGCTAAGAACTTTACGAACTTAATGAAGTACTGCGGGACCATGGAAGAAGTTGAAGAACAACAGGGCAGTCTTTTGGTATTTTTTTAGCACTCACAAATGCACTATGAAGAAACCCAATGATATGGGTTAAGTTTGAACATAAAAAAAGACACGTTGTCTTGCTATGAAATGACGATTGAAAATGGCAAATATATAAAGTACTTTGCTAGCAAAGCTAGAAGAGAGGGCACAAGTTTCGTTATGTCCTCCTCATTTATTGAGTTCTGTTGGATATCACTGATTCTCGCTGATTGTGCCCACGTGATTTCTTTAAATAAATAGAGACCCCTTTGCACAAAAAATTGTTTCTCGTTGTCACATCCGGCCTACTGGGGCTAACGCTTTGATCAGTCGTAGAGAGGAGCGTAGAATAGATTGAACTGATACCTTTTACGGGTAAAGAATTTAAAGATAAACATATTTGACCGAAATCTGTCCGTCTGGCTTTTACGGGACCGGATGCTTCGAAATGATGATACTGATGAGCGTCAGTGCTGCTACTTAACTATGTATTTAGCTAAGAAATTACCGAATTCAGTCTGCTTTCATCGAATATGCGCCCTATTTGAAATAGAATGTACTCATATATATACTACGTACCTGTAGGCATTTCAGGACCAATGCTATAGTCTCTATACATGGGAGCTGCGGAGAAATGCACTGACGTTTCCCATCTGTTTTTCCGACATCGGGTTCACGAAAAATTTAAAGTAATGTTAATTACTTTAAATGTTAATTTTCGCCAGAAACATTGCTTTGACGCACATGTGCTCTCCACTTTAGCATCTATAATAACGAACGCCACGAGATACGGTCGAAAGTTAAGCTTCTTCAGAATAAAATATAAGCTGTGTGTACCAGCGCATAGCCTACCGGTTATCAGCGAGAAAATTTTGAAATTGACGGATGAGCGTAACAATATCTCTGGTTTTACGTGCCCGAACCACGATATGATTCATGCGACATGGCGTATGGAGGGCTCCGGAAGTTTGGGCCATCCGGTGTCCTTTGACGTGCACTAACATCGAACAGTACACGGACCTCGAACATTTCACCTGTATCGAAATGCGACCGCCGTGATCGGGGTCGAAACCGCGACTTTCGGGTCAGCAGCCGAGCACCGCAAGTATTGTACCACCGAGACGGTCCTGAAAAACGTAAGCTCTGACCGTGACCATGCCTATTACAGAGAGCTCGAAAGGATAATAGAATGAATATGTTAGTTAAAATGCGCAAAAGTCGGGCATAACCAATCATTACCGAAAAGATAAATTATCACAACAAAACACAAGTCAATAGCTCAACTACTCGTTCTTTTATGGAACCAACACAAGTTGTTCTCCATGTAAATGCGAAAGCGTATATAGTACTCCCACACACATTAAGATACACAGAATTTTCGCTATGGATATTTTTCACTCACTGCTGCTGTTATAACAGCAAAAAGCCAATGTTAGGCCACACTTACCCCGCTTTAGCTAACGCCAGCCGAGAGCAGCAACCAATTAGCCATATTCAGAACCATCAATAGTTATCGCACAGTCATTGTTTGGCTGACATCTCCACCTGATTCTCTACATCTCTACATTATGCCATTCGAAGAATTCCCTACGATTCCTGGTGAAATTCGTGCATTTTCTGTATATGTTCCACATATTTGCCATACATTCCCGGAAGACTCTTGCACAGAATTGTGCTTGCCTGAGCTCGTGGGTTGCACATAGCGAGGAAGGTTCTAGCCAAGTACTTGGACGAGGACATAAAGGCATACGACACGCCACTGGACTAGCCACTGAACCAGCTCCAGCTTGCTAGTCAAGGCTGTGCGTCGCAGGTCTTTCGGTTCTCGTCCAAGTAGTTGGCGGGCACAATCATCACACTTACGGAACATATGGAATTATTGGAATAGCATACGGAATCGTTCAGCAGGAATTAGCCGGTGTTAGCTATCCCTAGTATATGAATCAGTGTGCTTGATTGCGCTGGTTGGTGCATATTTTTGCAGACGAAGAATAAAACAGGGCTAAAGGCGGGACGAGAAGAAGACACAGACACGGCGCTGAACTAACAACCAAGGTTCATTGCAAAACAAGTGCAATATATAGGAAACAGGTGTCTGAGCCGAACCATGAAACATAAGCAGAAATGCACATACATGCGATAAGGGCCATACCGCAAACATTATCAAGAAACCGTCACATCAGTGGACCCCTGATATCTAATTTCACAGCAGTGAAGTGAAATTGTGGGTACGCTAACAGAAGAAACACCGAGCTGTTGAATGTGGAAGGCCTCGTTAATCTCGCGTTCGTGCTGTTCGTTATAGCGCCCCATGACCACATACTTATCAAGGATTGGCTGACAACCACAATTTTTACCGCGGTCAGCCAGATGGCTGGGGGACAGAGCCTTTTAGAGAGTAAGCATGCTCCCTTAGCCAATAATTTATGCATCGACCTTTTTGGCCGATGTAACAGCGCCCACAAGTAAATGGTATCCTTGTACACAATTGCTGAGACACATTCAACATGGCGATTGGCGTCTTTCCAGCGCATGCTAGTTTCTTAGGTCCTTCCGCGGTGTAACAATAATACCATGGGTCCTTCACCGTTAACCCTGCGGCATAGCCCAGCAAGCTTTCCGCGTGCGCAGAACACAACTCTCACATCTCTTTTGCTAGCAACCTTCCTTAGCCTGTGCGAAACCTAATTCATTCATTCACAAAACTTTATTATTCACAACACTTTATTACATGTACGTAGGGAATAACAGCCGTGCACGAGTGAGGCGTGATAAGTTGGCTGTTGCTTTGTCACTTATTGGACACCCTTAACGACGTGAGGAGAGTCTCGGCAATGGAAGTTAACAGGGGCTTCAAGAAGCCTGTTTGTGACATCACTCATTCCTGCCTTGCTCATTCCTGTCTAAAGGCAGCTTTAACTCGCTCATGTCACCAACAGGTCGAAAGCCGTTTGATGCACCAAATGCACCGTCTTCAATAGTGGTGCCAAACCTCAAGAAGTGGTGGTGCAATACCTGAACAAAGTGCTGAGCTGGGTGGCCCTCTTTGTGTCACTTTTGTTTTCTCTCTCTTTCTTTCCCTCTTTCTTTCTTTTTCTCTCTTCTCTCTGATTTCTCTGCCTTTCTTGTCCCTGCGTTATTTCTATTTATTCGTTTCTTTCTTCCTATTTATTTTTCTCTTTCTTTGTCTTTCTAATTTTCTTTTTCTTTCTTCCCTTTCTTTCTGTCTCTCTATTTCTCGATTGCTTCCTCTTTCTTTCTACTCTTCGCGATGCACATTAGGCAGACGCAAACTCCGAGCCCACTCGTCACCGCTGCCACCGCGCTGAGGCCAGGGTCGGCCGCTGCCACCTCGGCTGCGGATGGCCTCCATCGGCGTCGCTGCCGCTGGCGGTGGCGCTCACCAGTGACGAGCTGGCCCACTAGCTTTGGGCCGTCTGGCAAGCTGTAGCACGGCCGGGCTAGAATCGTGCGCCGCGCGCACGTCAAGCCCCGCCGTGGCTGTAGATTCCGCTCGGGTCCAGGGACTTCGAGCCGTCACCTGAGGCACTGCCATCATCATCGACGCAGGGCGAGACGGGACAAGGGTTAGTACCCTCTTCCCCCGCCCCTCCCGAAGGAAACTGCCGGACTAATCTTAAGTACTTAAGTATTCACTCATTCATTCATTATATGTATATATATATATATATATATATATATATATATATATATATATCTTCTGTCTCCGCCTTTCTTTCTATTTCTCTCTTTCTCAATTTTTATGCTAGGCTTTACTCTCTCTCTCTTCTCCTTTTCCTCCTTCTCGCGCTCACATGTTTCCTCTTCACCGTCACTTGCCGTTCCCAACCCCTTGTTCACTATGCATAAAAGACTATGCTATGCTTTGCTGGCGTGCCTGGATAGCCGAGTGGTTAGAACAATAGCCTTGGGATATCGGGTACGCGGGTCTGAATCCCGCCTTGCCAAGAATTTTTCTGTTTTCCTCTCTTTCTGCCTCTTTCCATATTTTTTATTCTTTCTCTATCTCTGTACTAGTTCTATCACTCATCAAGGATAATGCATCCCGCACCTGTGAAATCAGCGCACGTGTTTTGGGAGTCACGCAGCAGATGAAGAGGACCAAGAGAGCACGTGCTGGTTCATGATGATGATGCTTTCTGCACAGGCGTCATGGACCAATGCTCGGCTTAAACAGCACCACTGTTAGAAAAAAGTGTTTCTTTGCGTTCCCAAGGTAGCTGCTTCTATCTTTTATCGTGCCTTGCATGCATGAATTGCACCATTGTTTCCTCACTACAAATGATCGTAGCGAAAGGTTTCTTCACCACATCCGGGGTTCAAGCTAAAGTCTCGCCGACGCAGTTTCCTTTGTCTGCGAGCGAGGCAGCCGGAAATTGAAGCCCCTACATCTGCCCTGGAGTCACGACAGAAGTGGGCCAACCACTTCGTACCTAAACCAACGCAGCTAGTTTCCTTTTGCTACAGTTGCTTCGAACGTCCGCCTAGTGTTGTGGCCAAGCGCGACTCCCAGACGCGGAAAAGAAGCGACTTCGATTTGCAAAGTCGACAATGTTTCCAAGTTGCTGATGCAAGCAAAGCAAGCACTGCCTTCGAACACCAGTTCTAGCTGGATGAATACTAGTCACGGAGGTTCCCGTGACGTGCCGCGAATACGGGGCTGCAGGAAGGCGGCTGGTAACGAAATACGACTTGCAATGCAAGTAAAGAAAGAAGAAAAGAAAGTTTGTTTTGTCTTGCTTCACCTTTGCCGAAAGCACTTACCAAGCACTGCTAGAAGAAGAGACTTTTGAAACATGCAAGCGAAGCATTGTTGCGGCAAAGATAATAAATCGTACAGAAAAGAAAAGCGATGCTGCGGTTGCGGTTCTAATGGGGAAGGAAAATAGCTTTTTCTTCACGGTCTTTAAAGGATCCGTGGGATGAGCGATACACCATCGCTTTGTGATTTATCTCACCGCGAGTGCAGCCGAACAAACGGCAGAGCAGTCGAAGACAGCATATATATATATATATATATATATATATATATATATATATATGAAGGAAGGAATTGTAAACTTAAGGGCTCGTTTGCTTTGTTAAACATAGTATTAATGAGAACTAACAGACAAAGATGCCAAGGAAAGTATAGGGGAAGCTATTAGAAGTAATTGTAATGTAAATATGAAGAAATGAAAGTGAACGAAAAGATAACTTGCCACCGGCAGGATCCGAACCTGCGACCTTCGAATAACGCGTCCGATGCTCTACCACTGAGCTACGGTGGCGGTCATCTCCCCGTCCACTTTATGGGGTATATATGTGTACTTAAACGTGGGAGCGTCAGTCAGCGCCGCCTGTTGCCATTACGGCGAGTGTGGAACACTCTTTTTTGCCTGTAGGCGTCACGTAGTACGTGATCTTATTACGAGAGGGCACCTGACTAGTAATCCCTCGCATACCACCTGAAGGCATCAAGTCTGACAGAACGAGACCCTCGTTATGAATGAAGGAAGGAATTGTAAACTTAAGGGCTCGTTTGCTTTGTTAAACATAGTATTAATGAGAACTAACAGACAAAGATGCCAAGGAAAGTATAGGGGGAAGCTATTAGAATAATAAGATCTCTCGTAATAAGATCACGTATTACGTGACGCCTACAGGCAAAAAAGAGTGTTCCACACTCGCCGTAATGGCAACAGGCGGCGCTGACTGACGCTCCCACGTTTAAGTACACATATATACCCCATAAAGTGGACGGGGAGATGACCGCCACCGTAGCTCAGTGGTAGAGCATCGGACGCGTTATTCGAAGGTCGCAGGTTCGGATCCTGCCGGTGGCAAGTTATCTTTTCGTCCACTTTCATTTCTTCATATTTACATTACAATTACTTCTAATAGCTTCCCCTATACTTTCCTTGGCATCTTTGTCTGTTAGTTCTCATTAATCATATATATATATATATATATATATATATATATAGTCGATAAAAGAGGACGACAAACGTACGAAACGCAAATTTTACTACAATTTACAATAAATTTTACAGTAAAATTTGCGTTTCGTACGTTTGTCGTCCTCTTTTTCGACTACATTTCCCACCGGAACCATTGAACTTCTTCTTCGCAGATATATATATATATATATATATATATATATATATATATATATATATATATATATATATATATATATATATATATATATATATATATATATATATATATATATACCTGCTGCCTTCGACTGCTTTGCAAGGCTACTGCGGCCTCAGTGGTTCTGCAACGTGCAGATCGTGGCATGGTGACATATAGTTTGAGCAAGTATTACAAATTACAAACGTAGGATTTCTAGATATATATATTGGTGAAGATCCAGTTTAGCGGATCGTATTATCTAATTTTGGGCAAAACTGTGGTCGTATTAAAGACATAAAAATACATTATGACATTATTTCAGAGACGTTGGCCGGGAATTAAAAAAGCAAAACGTAGTAGGCCAAAAAAACGTATTATACAGAATCCTGCCAACGAGATTCCACTGTATAGCACTGTGCAAAACTAAACAGGAGAAATTGGAGTTGAATGAATGGGATGAGAAAGCAGAAGACGGTTTAAATATTTATAAATAACTGAGAGGGCAATTTATATGTACACTGGATGAAGTAAAGTACAGACACACTACAAGCGCGTGTTGTGTGTATATACTCTTCTTCGTGCAGGGTATTTCTATTTGCACTCTGAGCTTTCTATAAATATGAAATACCAACTAGCCCCCCAGTCGATCGAGTTACAATGAGATGAAGATTGATATTGTTTCACACACACACTCACTCACACACACGCACGCATGCACACGCACGCGCACACACATAATCGTACAAACACACACACAAACACACACAAACACACACACACACACACACACACACACACACACACACACACACACACACACACACACACACACACACACACACACACACTCACTCACACACACACACACGCACACACGCATGCACGCACGCACGCGCAAACGCACGCGCACACGTTTTTGCGATTCCAGCGAGCAAATAAACATCGAGACAAAAGAAATAGGCAACATACATTAGTTTTAAACCTAACAAACGAACCGTTCGGGATATCCTCCAATTTTTTTCCAGCCTTCGACGCTTAGTTTTCGTTCTAACACATAAATTTGGCTAGAAAGGCTCAATTAAAGAGGTAATATTAAAAATTATCTAATAGGGTGAACTCGTTGGCTAGTTGGTTTAAAATTTTCAAACCGGAAACAGCGCGGTAAAAACACGAAGACGAAGCAAGGAACGAGCAACACGCTTCGTGTGGTGTGTTGCTCGTTCCTTGCTTCGTCTTCGTGTTTTTACCGCGCTGTTTCCTCATTAAAAATTATCACACGCCAAATGTGCTTGGTGGGGTCACAATGCACCGATGGTGATTACAGATAAAAAATACGATGGCCCATGGTTGATTGAACTCTTGGCTCGTTATGACATAATACGAATATTAATATGGCCATGCCATATAAACCAGCACGACGCAGACATTGCAGATATATTCACAACAACAATAAGACAGAATTAAATGCCTCACATTACACAAAAAACAGATATTAAACATAAGCTGTCAACCCAATACTAATTTCAATAGGTTTTAATAAGAGTGCAGAAAACTGGTAGCTTGACTTTCAATAAACAGTCATGCCCCTTCGATGAAATCGATGAAGTCTCAGCAAGGGTCCAGTATTTGCTGCAGGTTGAATCGTGACTTCTCTTCCGAAGGTATCTGCGTACAGTTTCGTATTACACATACTTCTCCAAGTGGCCTGCTAACTGGTAGTTAGCTTCCCATACAAAGACAATGTGTGCAGAAAATGTAGGCATGTGCCAACTATTACCGGTAGGTACCTGGGGGCCAAATTTCTTTTTTAACAACAAGGCACAAATAAAAAAATTAGGACGTCCGGAGGTAGAAACGACAGCTTTACTTCAAACTGCCGTATGATAAGCTATATTTCTTTAAATCTGACATTTAGATGGTGTGCGCTTTTATGCAGCAGACTATCCCCGGGATACACGGCCACTGGGTCAGTTTGTAGGGATACCGTTGCTTGCGCATACAATGTTGTGAGACACGAAACCAGCGCTTCCACCTTGCGCATCACACGTCAAGCTTGTGATGAAGAATGATATGTGAGAAGGTCTTCTCTGACGACCTTCGCTTGCTGCTTCGAAACTGCTGGCCGTTCCAAGTTCAATGATCCAAATTAATCGTCCCCGAGTTGTCTGCCTTAACTTTCCCAAGAGAACACTAGTATAGCTAGTCCTCTTTCGTTAAAATTGTCAAAAGTTTGCTCTCCGATCAGGGCTCCACCGGGTCTATTAATATTTAGATAAATGAGCCCTTGAGGCACTCTTTGTCTAAACGACGGCTGTGCAGAGCAGGTCATTAACAAATAAACGCAAGCACCGCGAGACAGGCTGGTATTGTCTCTCGGCGCAAATGGTCCTGTGTCCGAGATTGCCATATGAGCTGCGATTTCGCAAGACGGAATGTGCGATTGCTTTCGGCTCAAGCTGTCTCGTGATAGTAAGAGATGATGCAGCCGACAGACAGCAATTCATCTTACGAAGAGGCCAATCTTGGGAGTCTCCGCCTTGCTTGCTTCATATGTCTGGCCTGTCTATTGTACGAAATTCTGGATTCCAGGGGCAACTAAGGAAACCGCGGACCACACGTGTGGTCAGAAAGCAGGCAATCGCCACGAGACAGATACTGCGAAAGGTGCAACGACTCCTCTTTCACTCTTGTCGCATAATCCACGTATTTTTGGCGCATGGACAAGAGAAGGTTAGAAATAATGACACAAGTGCAGAACAGCGGTTCAAGAACTTATGTGCGTTAAATATATAAGAGTGTTGCCATGTCATCGTTCGATGGAGGCGAAACGGTATGGGCCCGTGTACTGTGCGATGTCAGTGCACGTTAAAGAACACCAGATGGTCAAAACTTCCGAAGCCCTCCACTACGGCGTCTCTCATAATCATCTCGTGGTTTTGGGACGTAAAACCCCACATATTATTATTATTATTATTATGTCATCGTTATTTCGCGGCACTCTTCTGGTCGGCATGAAGTCGCGTACATTTCGTTCGCTTAGGAGCTTCGGCACCCGGCAGCTGACCGAAAAGTCGCGGGTTCAAGCCCGGCTATGGGGGTCGCATTTTGATGGGGGCAAAATGCTAGAGGCCCGTGTGCTCTGCGATGTCAGTGCACGTTCACGTTCACGAACCGTAGGTGGTCGTAATTTCCTGAGCCCTCCAATACGGCGTGCCTCGTAATCTTCTCGTTCCTTTTGGCACGTAAAACCCAAGCTAATATTACTGGGTCGTGTATATTTAATTTCTACTCTCGGCCTACCCTGAGCAGATTGCTTCACAGAGAACTGCGTCACTGAGAGGGCGTCACTGACGTGTGCTTGTTTTTAATACTGACCGCCACATTTCAACGGCCACGCCAGCGGTGGCAGGGCACAGTAAATAATGGAGTTGTGTAGAAAACGAAAAAGAAAGAATGAGAAGCGAAACGAAATGCTATATAGGCCTAAATCTCAGTGTAAATGCAAGGATTTCGCTAATCAAATGACTAATTGAAACTATGGATTTAAAGAAAGACGGCTCTAAAAACGATGCTGACATGGGATAGCATATAATCGAATTAAAACACAAAGGAAATAAATTGAATCAAACGCTCCCTATAGGTGAATTCTTCGATAATACGTAAGGATAGTCTGGGATTTTGTAATGTAACCAACATGTGCGAACAGTAGATGACATCAGCCGTCATTCAGCCAATAATAAGGCTGCATGGTACGATATGCTTGTTACGGCAACTGTAGCCGTCCAGCGTTATTTTTGCGCAGACTGCATGCTATGTTTACTTGCTGCCGGCAACTGTAGTGTCCTTCTTCCTTTCACCGCCGACTCTTGTGTCGTGTCATGCGGTAATTTTCTGTGTCAACTAAATGGCATTGTTAGATGCCGCGCCGACTCTATCGTATGGCTACTTGTTGCGTCGACTGTATGAAACATTCACATGTTGAGCCGGCTGTTAATGCCCAGGAAGTGAATGACAAAGGGTCGCTTTCGTAGAATAGAGTAGAGAGCGTCAGGTGGTGTTGGTTAGACACTCAAAATCGCTCGCCTTTTTTCTAAACATACATGCCTTTCAACTCTATTAAACGCGCATACCATTCAACATCGCTGTATTCAGTGACGCAGTTGAGCATGACGCCTACCCTTATTGAGAACATCCAGATGCACGAACACCCAGATGCACGAACATCCAGATGCACGAATAGGCTTCCTATTAGACGCGTACAGCTGTCAACGTTCATGGGTATCCTTATTTGGGAAGTTGGTCGGAAAATTCCGCCAATGTCATGGAGGAAAACAAAACACACTTATGCAAGTGCATAAGAAACCGCGTGACCTTGGGGGGGGGGGGGGGGGGTTGCGGCAGTATGTCTTTTTCATCGTTCTCTTTGTTTTTGGTTCCACCCAGCGCAGGCCAGCCAGCCGGTCTAAGAACTGCCTAACCTCCCTGTGTTTCCACTTGTTCCTTCCTTCCGTTCTTCGACCATCGTCTGCCACGGTGGATCAGTGGCTACGGCGCTCGGCTTCTGACCCGAAGGTCACAGGTTCGATCCCGGCCGCGGCGGTCGCATTTTGGTGGAGGCGAAATGCTTGAGGCCCGTGTAGCGTGTTATGTCAGTGCACGTTAAAGAAACACCAGATGGTCAAAATTTCCGGAGCACTCCACTACGGCGTCTCTCATAATCATATCGTGGTTTTGGGACGAAAACCCCGCATATTATTATTATTATTATTCCTTCGACCATCGCCCTTTCAAGTTCCTTCACTCGCTGAAAGTAGGCTATAGCACTCGACACGTCTTTTTTCTTCGCCCGGGACATAGCCCGTGCTCGTGTTCTATACTCAAGAAAGTAGGGCTTCCCATAGTGCCCTACCAGGCCCGACTCGCGGCCCAACATTGAGCCCTTTTCCAATACCGGGATAGAATGCGCAGTGAAAGGCCATTGTGCGCCTGCTTAACAGCGGCCTGCAGGTGTGGCGCGATAACGATGTATGATTACGTGTCAAAGTTTAATACGCAGAGGTAAGGCGTTTCTATCTTTCTTATTTATTTATTTTTTTTTGTAGGAATAAAAGAATGGTGGAAGCCGAAGTAGTGTGGTCATCGCATACGACGTAGGTCATAGTATTGCTAAACCATTTTGAAGTTTACTTACTCAAAGTTCGCTCCTGCAGAACATAACAGCAGTATATGACAAGAAATTCAGGCGGTAATGTTCTCTGCGGCCGACGGAGTTCGGCTTGGAGGGAACATTATCGAGAACATTACCTTCTCCTCGCCCCCTTTCGGTCCGGTCCTCAACGTTCCGTTTACCGAACTGCCGACACCCGTCCTCCTTGTTGCTGGATTTTTTTTAAGCATTTATTACAATATTTAGGACATGTTGGACCGAAGGTCGCGGGATCGAATCTCGGCCCCGACGGCAGCATTTTCGGCGGAGGCGAAATTGCTTGACGCCCGTGTACTTAGATTTAGGTGCACGTTAAAGAACCTAAGGTGGTGAAAATTGCCGGAGACCTCCACTACGGTGTCCCTCATAATCATATCGTGTTTTTGGGACGTGAAACCCCAACGATTAATAGACATATTGGATTCCGTAGACGGCGCTGGCTTTCCTTCTTCACATAGAAGAAATAATATTCTTAAGTTGAGGTCTAGCAAGTTAAGCGTCGAGCGAAACGAATCAAAATAACGAGAAGGTTCAATAGAACTACTTTGTGTTTTAAATAGAGGAGGTTGAGATAATTCGGATATATTGCTTAATTTGATTAATTTGAGTGAATGAATTAACGCATAAGTAAGCCGCTTAATTAAAGACTAGATGCAGTAAGCACATGTTGATTTACCTCGTGCTATTGAGAGAAAAAGAATAGATTTGAAGTACTCACTAGACATATTGAACACTCTGGACATGTTTCCCACGCAGAAGCGTCCGGAAGAACCAACTGATCAAAATTTTTTGGGTGACAACTTCCATTCCTAAGCGAAATGGTGTTCTGTCGGCAACGCTGTTAGGTTCTTGTTTCACACGATGTCTCTTCGACGCAGAAAAAGAAACGGAATGGGGCTTGAAAAGAAGCTAGAAAAAAAATAACAAATATGACGAAAAATGAAGAAACACGTGCTCTCAGGTGAAGGACGCTAAGGTGTTGCTATGTGGACGGTGTGCCACGCGTTGATATTTATGAGAATGCGCACTAGAGACCTTGCGCAAATGCCTGCTTGCGTGGCTACAGGTAACCTCACTCCGGCACGAGTGTACAGGGTGGGGAAGGCCCTATCCCTCGAATTACCCTAGGACGTGGTCTTGGCCAGTTAACGGAGATGAATGCCATTGCTGCAATTGTGCGATGGTTAACGGACGTCACGGCACTGCAGGCCTCCGTGCAATGGAAAGGTTAAGGCCGGTTGCACGACGATGCAACGTCAGAGGCCCGATATCTCAGGTAACGGTAACTGGAGCGCCGATGGAGCGGACGTTATGACCTCAATAGCCTCGCTAGGGCCAGCACAGTTACACTACGTATACGCATGCATAAAGTATCGCAACTAAGAGGCTTTATTAGATCTAGCGATTTAGAAAGAGAGAGAACTCTTTACTTGAAACGCAAGCAACTTAGCTGGCGTATATAAATATTGGACATTCGTGGGGAAGAGAAGTGGGGAGACAAAAAGCATGAGTACAAAGACGCGAGAAAAAAAATAGGTAAAAGATGCTAAAAGAGAAAAAAAAGATGAGCTGCTGAGTTTTGCGTCTCTTGGGCTCGGACGTGCGCTGGTAGAGTCCTTAATCGCGAATTTTTCATTTTCGCGATTTTCGAAGGAGTTAACGAAAGTATCAGTCAGTCCTCAATATTCGATCCTGACTGCCACACACACACACACACACACACACACACACACACACACACACACACACACACACACACACACACACACACACACACACACACACACACACACACACACACACGCACGCACGCACGCACGCACACACACACACACACACACACACACACACGCACACGCGCACGCACGCACGCACGCACGCACGCACGCACACACACGCACACACGCGCACGCACGCACGCACGCACACACACGCACACACACACACACGCACGCACGCACACGAACACACACACACATGTCATATGCTACGGTCACTGTATGCTTTCAAGCTCATTTTAGAGGCTTTTTAAGTCCACTCCCTACGACATTAGTGTACGCTGTATCTTAACTGTTCAAAATAAAAGCTGAACTGAACATGTGAAAGGTGTACATACGTTTCTCAGTTTTGCGTTCAAAAAAAGGGGAAAAGTACAAACTTTCTCTTTTTTTTTTAACGCAAAACAAACTTTTGTCATTTCAGACTTCCCGTATAAGGACTTCGGACTTTTTTTCGTGTAAGATGCTAGCGGTGTATTAGCGATCTCATATGACAGTCATCAAAAGTTTGAGAGACTCGGAACTTACGCGTCACCAGATACAATTATTTTGTGTATGAACAATTCGAACTCATGAATCCTTAGAAACGATATACTTTAGGATTCAAGAAAGCACTGAAATTTGAATAACTGATTATTATAGCAATACAGAGCATACAAGAACGGCTAGCAAGTCTTACAAGTAAATGCACTTGCTCGCTTTGTGCAACCCTCTGAAAACATGCCCTAGTAAACTAATGCTTGCTGTTCGTCGCTTCGTGCTCAGCATAGTTAACTGGTGTAATCAGTCAGTGTAAGAGCACTTCTACGTACCAGAACAAAAATGCATATAATTGAAATCTTCCTGGGCTTTCAGTCTTCAATGTAGGGCTGCTTGTTGATGTTCCATTCGTCAGATAGACCAGTAAGTCCAGCATAGCCTGATTTATTATAGCGTGATCTATTTGCCATTCTTAAGTTTTCAACGAGGCATCCTTAATTCTACAACGAAATGAAACATAGATTGGAGAACTGCTATAGGATGTACGATAGTGAATTACGTCGAAGAATGTGTGAAGCGCTCTGAAATACTTACGTAGTTGATGATTTTCGTTCGAAAATGCTAGGCACTATGGTTTTGCCGCCTCTTTCCATAAAAAATATAAAGAAAATGGTTTGACAATGTCAAATGAAGAGTAAAAGGCAAAAAAAAAAAAAAAGCTTCAAAATATAGTGAACTGTTGGGCCACTTGGATCAGCATATTGCGTGGCTGAGCGCATAAGCAGTTCAGAAGAAAGTACACAGGGCAGGAAAGACGCTGAGTGAGCGTCTTTCCCGTACTGCGCACTTTTTTCTGAACCGTTCCTGCGCGCTCCTACGCCAGAAAAAAAAAAAACGGTGCGTTTCGAAACGGTGGCTGAGGCGCAGGTCGTTGCGAGAAACGTTTCATTTTTCTGCGCACCCAAATGCTGGCAATAATCATACTTTGAGAGCTGTTTTTTTTTTTTGTTTTTTTTTTGGTGGTGGGGGGGGGGGGTAACGGAGAGGCATACTGTGCTGAAAGCAAGTGCTAAAGCTTCCCAAGACAACAGCGCATTTCACGGTGCCTGCAGGAAGCAAGAGCTAGGGCCTAGGGGGGCTCAATATTCGCAAAGCCCTTGATAGGCTTCCATGAAACATTGAAAAGGGGGCATCACCATTGGTATGCGATACTGAAGCTGCCTATATATCCCGGCTTCACGCAGGCCCGGCTTCCCGACCGTGTTCTCAGCATCAAATGCACGTCCCCTTTCTACAGTCATCTAGAGAGAGAAATAAATGCAATACGGAAAAGCAGAGAGGTTAACAGGAAGATAAATACCAGGTTTGTTACCCTGCACTAGGGAAGGGGTAAGTGGAGACAAAAATGTAAGAGCGAAAAGGAGGAGGTAGAAGGCGATAGGTGGAGACGCACTCACAAGCACGGTCGTGTCATAGTCTTTCAACAACGCACGTTGCTTGTAGAAACTTCAGCAGCGCCGTCATCGCTTTCTGATTAGGTGCTCGAATGTTTCGTTATTAACGTGTCGATCCCTCGGAAAGCGGTTGGTCGTTGAGGCGTGCTAACACTGCTGCAACTATCTCTGGGAGCTGCAACAAGCACAATGACAGAGGATGTGTTCAATGGCTTTCATCACTGCCGCGGTGGTCACATGCGGCGCTGTCCGCCATTCCGATGCAAAAAGGACAGGCGTTCGTAAAGGACACGCCAAACCGTAAGGCGGCTGCGAACGGTTGTCACGGATCGGGGTTACCCAGATGGAATTTAGGTCCAGAAAGTACATGGAACAGCATTCTACTCTTATGTGCTAATAAATGGGCTGAGCCTTTAAATTTCCCTGGCTAAGAAGGGGCAGCAAATTCGACCGGACGCCTATGTGAGTGTTCAAATGGCAGTATTTCTTCACATTGTCCCTGAAGTAGTGGAGGACAAGCACCGCACCTCAGCGTAGAAATTGGTCCCCTTGCAAAACCCCAAGTTTCACCAAGGTGCTCGGGACCGTCAAGAAAATCAGATTTGATTCGTGTCAACCAGAATGTTTTTCCATCTGCTTGTTTGGGGCTTATTCCACTCTCCTCGTTCTGTTTGTGACCACGACATTGCTTTTCTTAACGCGAAGGTCCATTGTCCACCACGGCGGGCGCATTACAAAGGAGAGCAATAGCATTGAAGGAGACCATAGCATTCTATACGAGAACACTAGTATAAAATGCCATGGTCGCCCAATGTTCAACAGCCCCAGGTGGTCAGTATTAACGTCGAGCTGTTCATCATAAGAACAACGGATTAACAGTTTCTTGACGTTAAACCCTAAATATTTTATTACAGTAGGGTAATTTTATTTAATAATGAAAATGCTATACAAATCACTACGATTGATGTCAGCGCACAAGACTAACGAGCGTGTAATATTGTTTAATAACATCTTAAAGTGGCACACACAATGAAACCAGGATAATACGACTGGGCATGCGAGTATCAAACGCTCAATATTTAGCTCTAATGTAGAAAAAAAAAACTACATTGAAACAACTTGTTTCTACACTAAGCTTCAAAATTATGTACAACGCTGTTAAAGCTATGAAAGAACTTCGGTCAGCTAAACATATAGCCCCACGCATCCGTTTTTGTCGGTTTTCGGGGTTGTAAATGCTCGTGGAGCCGAGCACGAGCTTGCGCGTGAGTCACCGCGACCGGCTGCAAATGAAAAACAGAACATAACCGAACACTAAATTATGTGGAACCACATACTGATAGCCGTATAATAGAGTTACTTTCTTTTTGAGGCACAAAACATCTTCATGCGTTAGTTAGCCTAAAGAAGAAAAACAAATCACATTCTGATGGGAGGTAAAAACATTGAAAGCATTTCCTGCAGTAATTATCACTGCCCTCCACAGTGTTGCACCTGATGAATGAAGCGGAGTATAGAAGAAGAAGAAATTGTAGAGAAGGAAAGGCAGGGAGGTTCTATCACTAAACATTTTAAGAATATAAACTCATTTAATTACATAACAAGGCACCGCCCGTTTCATGGCCGATCCCCCATTGTGGGTTGCGCCAGAATAACAAGGGTCAACCAACCAACCAACTAACCAGTCCAGGATGTATAGATATCTACTGTACATATACGCAGCATCAAACGTTCGTAAACATGGCTCTTTGTGACACTGTATGGCCATGCGGTGTAGTTGCCATGTCGTAACCGTGCCTCTCTGCTGGAAACCCGCTACGTCACTTCAAGGCATAAAAAACTTGCGTAGCTCCAAGCTAAACCACTTGAATTCGTACTTTGCGTATACCGGTACCAAATTAGCATTTCTGGGGCAGTGCGTTTACCGGTTTTATTTACGGTACGAGGAATTTTCCCCATTGTTCCCATATCCCTGCAGAAAGCAGGGCTTCATAAAGGCTTAGGGAGGCATCGTGTCGTGTTTACAAAACATTCAGACAGTCTCTGCTATTGTCCCGGGCACCAATATTTTAACGGCGGAGTGTAGTGAATATATGTCATAACGCGAGCTTGTCTGTCTCCTTCGGTGTAAACTCAAATGATTTTTTTCTTCTGTGCTTCAAAAGGCAATGCACTTATGCAGAGTGCGTTGATTTTACGCGGCGCTCTTTTTTGTTTGTACGCGCAATTGGGCTATAAAGTGGAGGGACCGTCGCATGTACCAAAAACTAAAATAATTTTAGCGGGAACGCTTTTATTTCAGCGCCTACCAGCCGCACTTGCAATATTTAAATATGACGCACTCTTTAATACTCAATTGTTAGCATAGCATTGATATCAGCTCCGGACGCCGGCAGTGCGACTGTATACAGAAGGAACAGTTTGTGGACTGAATATGCGCAAAACAAACTCAGTTGAGTCGCGCAGGAAAGATGAGTAAGGAAAAGAAAGAAAGAAAATCCATGCGCCCAGCCTGAACCTTTCACCGCCTTCTTTCTTTCCTTATTTTCCTTGTTTTATTCGCGGAAATGGCCGAACAAACAATAAAGCAAATGTGCGATGCCGTAACCGTCTTTTCCGTACAAAATGAAATTGGTTCCCGTGCGAGGGAGCGCAACTGCATCGTTTCTAATCTTGTTTTTTGTTTTTTCCTACCAGCATTACTCGTGAAAGAACGCTATTTTTTGTTTTGTCGATGTTTCTTATACTTCGATGGAATATTACGCATCTCATTATTCTCACTGGACCAGAGACAAATGGCGAACGATCTAGCAGAATAGGAAAAAGAACAGATGTCGTAAAAAAAAGAGACAAAGTTCCATGTCAGATAAGACTG